>JAPMOQ010035930.1:1448595-1500056 GCA_026543055.1 Argiope trifasciata
CATCTAACATAATTAAACATAATTAAATTAAATAATACTATTTAAGTAAGATTTTCTAAGGTTTCAAAATGAAAATGCCACTTTGAGGTTGTAAGATTCAAAATTGTTTAGATATTAACTTAAAAACAAATTGGGCTGAGAGATTCTGAAAGCGTTAACTTTTAGAAGGAAAAAAAAAACTGAACAAATTTCTGTTAGCTTTTTCATACCTATTTTATTTACTTACTTATTTATAGCTATGTAAAACAAACAATCAAAACATCCTTTTTATTAATAAGTGGTATAGTTTTTCTAACGGCATCAAATAAATTGAAATCATCTGTGTAAGATTCTGCACAACACACTTTGCAAAATCCTCATTAAAGTCAGAATAAAGGAACTGAAGCCACAAAGACGCAACTGGCAAACGAAACGCATAAACTCACCGCAAGAACAACCTTAAACTGTGTCTCCCTGACATGACCTTGTCGACGCCCAACCTTAATACTCTGGTTCCCGGTGCGATTTATGAAGAAAATATTCTTCTTGTAAATCTGCTCTTTACCTTGTCCCAAAGAGGGAGCGTCTTGAAGACACTGCAAAAAAGGTAATAAATTCCTGTAAAATACCATCTCGGTAATAAAGAGAACTAACTGGCAGACAGAGTAATCATTGCTACAGTGGTCCCCAACTCGGTGAAAGTTAGTTTATGGGATTAATAGATTTAAGTTTTGGGGTTTTGTGCAATTAGGATCATCTAATCAGTGGATTTGTCATCTCAGTTAATGTATAGAATGTAAAAATCGTAGATAGTTGTTCCGCATTTAGGCTTAGTCGTTTCTGGTGACAAGTATTTGTGAATGCAGGAAGAAGTTGGGTAATATATTTATTTGCGGATATGGTTACAGCTTGCATCTTAGGATTAAGCTGAGCAGTTTGTTTTCTTGTTTATCGAATTGCCAAAAAGAAATATTGTGGGTTTTAAATCCTCATAACAGGATGTGGAATTTTTGTTTTTTAAAATAAATATTAGATCTGAATCGGAACTTTTTAAATCGGGAATCTAGATATTGAAGTAGAGATAATCAGTGGAATTACATCAAGTGAAAATTAAAAAAAATTGTAAATGAAATTCTAAAATTGGTATTGATTTAAAATATTCCATTAGAGCTCTAAATAATTATTTTCAAATGAAATTTATGTTTAATTTTATCATTCATTAATGCACTTTTCTATTATTTATTTTTAACCTTCGAGTGGCTCCTCCCGGGATTTCCGCGGGTTCGACATTTAATGTGTTTATTTATACAATTACAGATTTTTGTTATGTCATATTATTATCATGTAATATATAGTATCAGTTCATTTTATTTGAAAACTATTTTAATTTTTTTTCAAACGTCGCATTTGGTTTTTTAAAGTTATGCAGTCAGAGGGTTGAACTTATTTAAGATGGCAAATAGCAAGGATTTTTTTTAAAAAAAGGTGTTAAAATCGAAAAAAAATTTTTTTAGAACATATGTTGAGTTTTGTGACACTTCTTTATTCTGATATTAATTTTGAATTAGTATTTATTTAAAATGGTATAAATTTCAGTATTAAAGTCAGAATTGCCATTTTTGACAATGTCTTGAAGCAGCTAGTATAATATCAGAAAAATGCTCATGTAAAAAAAAGCAGAATTAAGCTTAAAATAGAAACTTAATTGAAACTTAAAACTCCTCATCTTTTTGATTTATTAAATGTTAAATATTCATTATAAAATGTAAAAAGTAAAAAAAGTATTTGATTTTAAAATAATACCTCTTTAACATAAAGTAATCTTATGTAAAGAGAACATTTCGAAAAAAAAAATTAATATACATTTGGTGCATCATGCCAACGTTTTCTTGTATCTTTAAAATCTGACTTACAACTCTTAAACATGTTTGAAAAGGAAGTGTCTCCATATTTCCTGGTAAAATAGAAATGTTTAAAAAATATTCACCAAATTTGTTAAATAATTTTAAAACAGGTGTAGATCTGTTTTAAATGTTAATGTTAAATTATGTCTTAAATTTAAAATTCATTTATCGCCTTGTTCAGGAACAGAGACGAAATGTTATAAATAATTTAGTGTTTAAGTAGATATGACCTATATATATAACAGATATTCGCTGTTATAGTTTACGCCCATGATTTGGATTATTTATCCAACAACATCCTGGCTATTGTAGAGAAGGGGGTCATTTAATGAGAAAGTAGATAAAGATAAATTTGATGTGACTCACAGCCGGATCAGGTTGTAATCATTATATTTAAGTTTAAATCTTTTAATGGGCGAATGAATTTGAACTATTCCAGAAATGACATTCTAAGATAAATTATAAACTCCCACATACTGTTACAACCTGAAAAACCTCAAAAAATAATAAAAATATATCTTAAATCTTTTTTACATCTGAAATATCTCCTTTTTTTCACTTCTGTTAATATTATCAGCCTAGAATATGACAAAATTAAGTTTTAAAATTATTTTTATGGGTTTCATGAAGTTGAGAATGGAGCAGAAGGTTGAGTTTTTATGAGCTGCAACGTTGCATTTGGTATATTTTAAAGCAAAAAAATTTAAAAAGCAAAAACAATTTAACAGTCAAAAACACTAGATTTAAAAAAAGTAACGAAGGATGGTTTATATTCTAGAATAAATCAGAAAAGAAAGAGGGACATTTTCTGCATTTGCGATATCTGGAATCGCAGCTGCCGAATAAGGTTATATGGAAATTAACACTTAGGGCACCGAAAAGTAATTCGATGCTTAAATATTTGCCGAATAATAGAACTTATTTATTGCTCCGAAAAATTGATGCATAAGAATTTTTTTTAAGTTGAACATTCCCAGAAAATTAATCTACATATTTTTCCCACTCTTAAGTATTTTTACCAGTCAAAATTTAAGAAAATGATTTTTAAAAAACGACAAAATGATGTATTGCCTTGAATGGTGCCTGAGAGGAGACATCGAATTGCTAAGTGTTAAAATGTCTGGTATTTGTTTGCACACGCTTTTTTGTATCCTACTAGCCAAAGCAACAGACAATTTGAACTGCAATTGGAATCAATGAAAAGATATGAAATCGAATCTGGATGCATCAGCTATATTCATTACCATTAATACTATAACAGAAAAAAAAGTACTATGGCAACATCATTTAAAAAGTAAACTGATAATTTTAAATGGAGAAAAAAGTTCTTCAAATTCCAAAGTTTAAAAAAAAATTAATCATAAATTACAAAACATTCTAATTTTAAACAGAATCGAAAGCAGAAAACTTCCAGCCTTATCCAGGATCGCATCTTTTCTAAAAAGTTGCATTTAAATCAATGGTTTAGCATTTATACGCAGTTTCAATGACCTACAAGTCAAGTCTGACGATTAATTTATTTAAATTGATGGAAAACAATAAAATCTCATTTCAGTTCATCAATTACATTCATTACCACTAATGATGTAGCTGGAAAAGAAGAATGGAAGGAACGCCACCATTTCGAGAAACCACCCAAAAAGAAACGAATTGGTAATTCTAAACACAAAAATTAGACACCAACCATTCTCCGAATCCTCCTTTTCCAAACACGATCCATCATTCGGAATTCTTTACTACTCGCCGCCGAAGTGTGTGCGTGGGGGCGTTAGAAGGAATGGTAAAAATACATGTAAACATGCATTCTTCACTTTCTTCTACACCAAATTAGCGCCCTGGACCCTACCCTCTTTGGAGGAACTTCGGCAAGGTAGATGCTTTCCTTTTCCTTTCTTTTTCTTTTGGTGATGGTGGCTGAGTGGGGTAGTGTTGAGACGGGATTTGACCTTATTCGAATTTGAAACCTTCGCCAAAAAAGAGAAGTATGAATGGTTGGTTCGAAGGTGGGGCACTTGTACGAGCGAGTAAGATGTCCTTTTTTTTTCCTTCTCCTGCTGCATATTAATATTCATACCTGCATGCACCAAAAGACTTTTTTCAAGTCCTAGGTCAAGATCGCAAGCAAATGGCAAAATAGAAAAAGAGTTTGCTTTTTTCTGCTTGACAGGGGGATATCCACAAATTGGAGTGTTCTGGATGCTTTCTTTGTCGTGATAAGTGGAAATGCAAATTAAGGGTGATAGTACTTTTTTATTTGAAAAAAGGAATGTATTTTATCATATTTTCCCAAGAATCTTTTTAATAGGATAATTTGACAGAAAAAAAGGGAGGAGGACAAAATTTTCCATCGTAAATATATTTGTTACATGAACCTATTTAGAAGGCATGTCATTCTTTAAAATTTCCTTTTTTCTGTCTTTCCTTTTCTTAGAAATGACCAGTATTTTCGGAAGGGAAAAAAGGAAACAGGTGGCAATATAAGTGACAAACTTCGCAAATTCATTTTTTAAAAAATTGGGAGCAATTGTGATAAATTGAACTTAACATTTTATAATGTTTAGACCTTGGTCTTCGAATTAACTTCCTTATTAGATGGCACATCCTATTATATTTGTTACATGAAACTTTTTAGATGGTATACCATTCTTTAAAATTGTCTTTTTTCTCCACTTAGAAATGAACCAGAATTTTTGAAAAGAAAAAAAAAATAAAGCAAATAATAACCTGTACTAACTCATTTTTTAAATAGGAAATAATTTTGATAATAATGAACGTCTTAGCATATTATAATGCTAAGCCTAGGAATTTGCTTAACTTCCTTATTAAACGGCACATCCTATTTAAAGTATTTATTTTAATTCCTTTATTAATGTAATGAGCATTTGACTTATAAAAAGTATTTCTGAATGATCTTTCGATTTTTAGTTATTTAATATATAACAGCAAATTGAAAATTGAAAATTTAAGTGATTTGATTCGCAATCCAGTTCATCAGCGTAGGTTAAGTTGTTAGATTATAATGTTAATAATTTTTTTCATAAACGCAAAGGAAGGCTCTAAAAATAAAATAGTACATGTTTTTTTTATCAAACTTTTTCAAATATCAATAGTTAAATTTTCTCACATAAAAATCTCAGCTTTTAGCGCATTGATCAGGCATTTTTAATTAAGTTTCTTACACTCAGCTACAGAATTGGGCTCTTATTCCATCAAATTCTGATTGCTGTGAATCATGTAGAATTAAATACCGAAGAAACCAAATGAGGTCTGAAAAAAAAGGGCCCCCATTTTGACTTGTGGAAACTGATATTTTCACTAACCATACAACATTGTCTTTAACTGTAACTTTAGAATTCAATGATGATCGTAGATTCTAAGCGCCTTCGGAATCTTAGAGTTTTGTCTTTTTCCCTCTTTTGAGCTTGAAATGCGTTCGAAAAGGAAAATTATTGTCTTTTTGGGCCCTTACATAATGGAAATTCGAGGAGCAAAAAACGCATGTTTGAGATACAGACTCGTGTTCTCTTTAGAATCTATTGTCAGATGTATGTATATTTTTGTTATTTTAGCCTTTTTTCTATTCCTGTCTCAGCTAGAAGATTGAGTAATCCTTACTAGTGTTTATTACATCTCCCAGATCAAGTTGCTGCTATAAATTCCCCTACAAAAGTGGATGAAGTAATAGCATTAATAGATGAAATACTGAAAATCTTTGCCTTTGGGCATTTCCTTCAAAAATTTGATTTTTTAAAAAAAGAACAAAACAAAAATTTTAATGATAAATTAAACCCTTTTTATCTTATTCAATTTTAATTGTAAATTATTTTAAATACTATTTATAACTGATATATGCCGGTGTACTGGCTTAGGGGTAGCTTGCCTTCGTAGTGCGTCCCCTTCCTTCATCCCGGGTTCGAGTCCCGTTCGGGCATGTTTGTTATTCTGTGTTCTATCTGTGAGTAGTTTGAATATGCCCCCCTATAAAAAGGGGGTTGTGCGAGAGAATGTGAAACATGAAGTACTTAAGTTGTGTTCTTGGCCTTAGTTGGTGCTACTCAAAAACAAAGGACGCTAATTTAGGCTTAAAAACCTCTGACAGCGATCAGCAGGCTTGTCAGTGACAAGTGCTCTTGGAAACAACAACTGATAAATAACTATGATAAGTGAATTGGGAAGCTACTAAAAGCTTCGTTTCAATATCGATTTTTATTTTATCTGAAAGCAAAAATTATGAAATACTGTTTCCTACTAATTAGTTAAAATGAAGCACATGTTCAAAACCATCTACTATCTATTTCTATTAACCATTTATTACGATAATATAATACACTCTATCATAAGTATTGCATTTAGTTAAATTTTGATTAAATATTTTAAAAATCTCTGCCTAAATTGCATGTCTCAGTTTGTTTTTGTTACAATTAGTATCGTGTATCCCGAAGAGGAAAAGGTGACTATACTAAATGCCATTGAGGCCTTGCTGAGTTGGAAAATACGTTGATGTCCAGTTTTGTTTAGTGCTATTTTCTAACGTTTGTTTACTTAAATTTTGACGATGTCAGGAAAAAAAATTAACCCAAGCCATATTTGAAATTACCACCGATATTTATTTTCAAAAGATTATATTGCTAATTATTTCAAATCTTGTTTTAAGAAAAGTTGTAATTTGAAATTATGCTCTCCATACTGGAATGCACGAAAAACTCCATGAATCTCCTCAACTTAGATATTTCATTTATGATGTGTAGCATTTTTCCTTTCTTCGACTATTAAAATATAATAAATAGATGTAGAAATTCTTCATTTTCTTTTTATTTCAAATCTAAGTTATCCTCCCTCTGGTGTGGAAGATAGGAGAGAGGGACTGCCCTCTTAGGTATTATCCTAGTCGTATGTCCACAGTTTAAAATAAGGGTCCCAAAATAACCCTAGTGTACAACGGGACGAATCCTTCCGATGGTATGGCGTGGAAGTCTGGAGAGGGACTGCTAGTTCAGGTATTGTCCTCATCATCTGACCGCAGTTTAAAAACACGATGTCCATCCCAAAATAGTCCAAATGTTGCTTTAAAACGGGTCGTTAATAATGGACGAAGTGAACTTAGCCGAATTGCAATAAATAAATTCTCTAGGATAGACTTTCTAGCAGTACTTTGATTAATATTCATCAAATAAAAAGATCAGTATAAACAAATATATAAAGTTTCTTTATAAATTCAATTCATTTCCAGTCCAGTCACAATCGATTACTACCGCATTTTCAGTCATTTCAAAACGGATATCGTGTATAAATCCGCCATTGAATTACCTCCTATGTACATGAAGGTCATCGTGTCAACCAAATCAATCTCAGAAAAATTCATCGGCTGATTTCCCTCTCAAGGAAACTGAGCATCGTAAAAAGACGAAAGAAGAAACACAGAAAGAAACAACAGATCACCTTGTTATTCTTTCGAAGACGAAACGTACTTAGAATTTAAAATCCTGATTACAACATCTGAGCAGTCAAATAAAAAATGATATAAATATCGATCCCGTCATCTCTTTTAACTATAAAAGAAACTCCCTGTGAATTTTATTATCCTCATTGCTATACTTGCTGTACAGCATCAGGCCGCATTAGCGAATAAGCTCAACGGAGACACCACCCTTTTTAGTGCTTCAGCTAGTGGGCGCGTTGAGTGTTGAAATGAAGACATCGAAATATCATACGATTATTGCATTTGGTAATAGCATTTATTTCTTCCTGTTCAAGACTTTATACTCGTGTCTGAATGACAATGTTTAAGTGTTTCAGGAGACACCATTTTATCTATTCTTTGAATGCTTTACATTTATGAAATATTGGAAAATTGGCTTTGTAACTTGTATTTATAGGATAAGAATTCATTTAATTTTTATGTTGATTTAATCCTTTATTATTGCAAAGATAATTAATGTAATGTTTGGACGATTGCTAGCATTGGGATATAAGACGAAAGAATAAATTGCTTGTAATATAATCTTTGAAACACGTGTATAGAAGAATTAATAAATTGAAAATATTCTCCCCGAAACGGATTTAATAAAATTTTGAGTGAAAACATTTTTTTTTCATAGAAAATTAACACCTTTGGCATAAAATTATTAAATATTTTTTAATTTTAGAAATGGTATAAGGGACGCAAATTGAATTCTCAGAAAATGTGAGCATTAAGAGTTTTATTAATTTTTGAATTAAATTTAATATTTATAACGGTTTAATTCTAAAAGTTTACAATTTATAAAATAATTAAGAAATGATTGTTAAATTTTAGAAATATATTATAAATGCTATGCTATTTTATAAATTATAATATCAATTTTCTTTCAATTCTGAAGAACCAACACACCATAAAATGAAACTGAACAGACGAGTTACAGATTATTTCAACCAACTAGTTTGAAACAATGATTATATATGGTATTTTTGAATTCATTGAAAAAAAAATTAATCACTTTATATCTGTCTTCTACGGTTCATGTCATATGCCATATGGTTCATAATATGCCTAATGCTATATACAAGGTGGCCAGAAATAAAACACCCCTACTCTGACCTCCATGGATATCGAACTACTCAGTGTAAAGGCTCAAAATTTTGTACACATACTATTCAAAATATGGGGAAACGGATTTCACGAAAAAAAAATTAGTTCCTGAAATCACCGATAGGTGGCGCTGCACAACTGGAACTATGATCAAAAGACACAAATAATAATAAAAATTAAAATGTTTATGCGGAATGGAATGCTTCCATGCTTCCTTTTTAATTTTTCTGCCCCTTATGGAAAATAAAAATAGTAAAGAAGCTAGAACTCCCGTTGTAACTGCAATTTCATACTGTAACCAGAAAAATTTGCATAAAGCATGGTTAGAAGCCATGTTCTGGGTATAAAAGAAGTTAAAAGGTGGGGAATGTCATTCTTATTAGTGATGGCTGTCACGCTGCCAGAACGCGCTTTGCTTGTGAAGTTGTTTTACGAGAATAAAGGAAATGCTCCAGCAGCACTTCGAGAGTTTCGCCGACTTAAGGATTTGCGTAAGGGACCATTGCTTCCACAAGCTCTCAGGAGAATGATCGCTCGATTCGAGGAAACTGGACATCTTGGAGTTCAGCCTGATCGAGGACGCAAACCGGTTCGTTCAGATGTCGTTGAAGATGTTGCCACCGGTATTGTTGAACAGTCAATGGATAATGTTTTAGGCTGCAGTAGTGCACGTGCAGTGTCACGACACTTGGGTGTTCCCTATAGCACAGTGTGGAACGTACTCAGAAAAATGGTGCATTGTTTCCCGTACAAAATCCGCCCTAATCAACAATTGCTGGCCACAGACAGGGAGATGCGACTGACCTTTGCATTGACATTTCTTGCTAGAGTTGAAGTGGATGCATCGTGGCCGTGGCAGATTCTGTGGAGCGATGAGGCCCATTTCCACCTCAGTGGAACAGTGAACACCCATAACTGTCGCATATGGGACACGACAAACCCCCGTACCTTCCAAGAGATTCCACTCCACTCACCGAAAGTTACAGTCTGGTGTGGATTCACAGCCACATTCATCCTTGGACCGTTCTTTTTCGAAGAGGTTACTTCCAATGGCCTTGAGACATGTACCGTGACGGCCAAAAGGTACAAAAGGATGCTCGAAACATTTGTTGTACCCCATTTGCAGCAGCGCCAATGCCTTGACACCATTACTTTTATGCAAGATGGAGCACCTCCACACATTGGACTCCCTGTGCAACAGTTTCTTCGCCAACATTTCACCACTGACAGAATAATCAGTCGCGCGTTTCCGACAACTTGGCCATCTCGTTCACCGGATCTTAATCCGTGTGATTTTTGGCTTTGAGGACACTTAAAAAACCTTGTTTATCGAGAACGTCTGATAACCTTGGCAGATTTGAAAGAGAGTATCAGTCTGCATGTGAGAAGCATCTCAGATGACCAGTTACGATCCGCAGTTGAACAAGCTGTCCACAGACTTCACATTTTACATCTTCAGGAAGGGAACCATATTGAGCAGCATTCCCTGCATCGATAACGTCCTTGTTTCATGTATGCTTGGTACTTTCAAATAAAATGTGTTTAAAACGTGTTTTTGTGTCTTTTCAGCATACGTCCAGTGGTACAGCGCCACCTATCGGTGATTTCTGGAACTAAATTTTTTTTCGTGAAATCCGTTTCCCCATTTTTTGAATAGTATGTCCACAAATTTTCAAGCCTTTACACTGAGTAGTTCGATATCCAGGGAGGTCAGAGTAGGGGTGTTTTATTTCTGGCCACCCGGTACATAATTTTGCAACTATTTCTAGTTACTCCGTTCAAGCAAGCAATACAACCAAAAAATAAATATAAAGATGCATTACGAAATTTTTATAACTGCTTTTTTCTCATCTCTAAGTCTTTCGATAAAAGACATAAAAGTTTTTTTAGCTTTAATACTATGGTTGTAGAAGAAGAAAGAAATTAATTCAGGAATAATGTTGTTAAATTGCATTCCGTTTTATTTTCTGAGCCCTCGAAAAAAAATTATACATACTGCTTTCTTATAAAGAATTTTCCTTTATATATAATTAAACTACAAATGGTTTCTAAATAATAAAATAATTAGATATAAAATAAAAAATAATTAATAAAAACAAATCATTGCATATTCTATATATAATTAGACATTCAGAAAGAAAGAAAAAAAAAAAGCTAAAATCCTAGCAAAGAATCACAGCGATGATTCTACTGTATCTGAAGGGCGCCTTTTAAATACCGAACCTTATCGCGAGAACAAGAAATGAATAATATACTAAAATATGTAAATGCAACGTCCGGCTTTTTCCTCTTAAGGGAAAAAGTACCTACGGGCAAAACGTTGTGCAGAGATAAGAGGGGGGAAGAGAAAAGTGCTCAACTGAAACGTTTTCAAAACGAAATGCATCACTTCCCAACGCGCTCTTCGATTATGTACCAGATCCAGTGCCTCTATCTAATATATGTCCCTCTCCCATTTGAATATCATAGATCAACTTCGAGAAATATGTTAATTGAAATCAATTAATTATACTCCAAATGCCTTTATATTTTTATTCCTTATCATTCGCTTTCAATCTTATTCATTTTTTTCTTGGGATTAATTTTAAGGGATTCTAAAACAATGATAAGTAATTATTTAAAATGTTTAATACTCAGAGCCTATTTTAAAGCGCGCAAGGACATAACTGAGTGAATAACCTGTTTAAAAAAAGATACTCGGAAACTATTCACTTGCGCAGAAATTTACGAGTGTGAAGAATTCATATGACGATATTAATTGTAGTAAGTTCAGAAGTTGTGAAGTTTTAAAAATTCCTAATTAAATTATTATGCTTACTTTGGATATTTATTGTTATTTTCAACTCCGCAAAGACAGAGATGATACTAAGATACTAATGTATGCCTAGTTTTTTTTTTAATTAGTTACAACTTTAAACTTAAATACAGATTTAAATACCAAAGTTCTGTAATTCGATGTATATTTTTGAGACGCCATGGACAGATCTATGACAGTGAAAAATTCCGCATTTCTTCGTTACTCAAAAATTCCTTTTTTTTTTTTTTTTTTTTTTGAGCATATAATACATTTTTTAATCTTTGATGTTGTTGGCATTTTGTTCGTAACTAAGATTTTAAAAGATGTCCGAGGTTTCAAAGTTTGTTTTTTCTGAAGAGAAATTCATTGTAATTTAATCATCAAGGCATTATTAGCTAATATATTAATAATAATGAATCGAAAATTACATGTAATCAATCAAATATTGCGTTTTGCAGTTCGTATAGGAAAAAAAAGCTTCTAGATATTTATAGTCAGTTTCCCCTGTGAGCTGAGATTTTTTTATTTAAAAGGTTTAGAGAATAATTTTATGTAAATCTTTTTTTTTTCAGAGATAGTCATGAAGCTTGTAAATCGTCTGCTCACAGATTGCATAATTTACTCCCTCCCTGAACGATTTCCGCGTAAGAAGGAGCTCAGCAATTACAGATAAACAATTCTCAAGTGTTTAAATAGGAAAATTAGTTATATAACTTTTTATGCATATTTTTTTTGCAAATTAATAATTTTGATACCTGATATTTATATACCATATATTTAATTTGACGACTACTATTTATGATAAATATCCATTTTCTGTACAAAAGTTATAAAAGATGGCACAGGAAGTATCTTTAGTTATATTAATATCTACCATTTTGCAATAAAATTTCCTCCCTCTTATGAAATGCTACTTTCTTAGATTTTGAAACTTATTTTAGTTTGTAATACTTTTCATATTTTTAAAAATTTATGTATTTAAGTGCTTCATAATGTAGTTTTTATTCTCAAATTTGTTTGTTTGTTTGTTCGTAAAAATTGTAGCTTTATTTTTTCAATATATTGATAGGCAATATGTTTATAGCATGAAAAATAGAAGTACAGAACGCTTGGGGAAAATCACTGTTATTTTGCTCATAAATGGTGTCAAAAATAATATTCAATAATTTTCCTTTCTAAGATAGGGATATTTTCTATACGGAATATTTAACAATATAAACAATCTGATTGTTTTCAGTTCATTAATTGATGCTTTCAAAAGTCACATTCTATCAGTGACATTTTATGCAATTTCAAAAACGGAGAGATAATTTATCGCAAAATTTTTGTACTTCAACTCTTTCAGTGGATGAATTTATGAGAAATGGGTCATGTGTCAATTATTGGCGAATAAACGGGAAAAAAAATTGCACAGTTTTCGCCTCTCGTCCTTATGAAGAGAAATGTAGAGTGAACTCCAAAATATACTTTTCATTTCTAAATGAATTAAGAATAATTTAATAATTTAATTTCAGATTTCCGTCCTCTCCTTTTTATTTTTCTATTGAAAACATAACTAACTTTTTTTTTTATTTCCTCCTTATGCCAAAAAACTCAGTTTCAAATTTCCTTTTGTTAATATGTAAATAGCATAAAATCAAATGGTATTTAGTTTTCAATGCCATACATAATTTTTTTGTTTGCGTTATATAGAAGACCAAAATTTTTTTCATGGAAAATATATAATTTTACATTTCATTTCTTCCTTGCCAAATTAATCAAATTGTTTAAAAATCTGTCATATTGAGATGATGAAAATAATATGGATGATAAGATAAATAATTTTTGTGAACGATACATTATAGAAATAACAAAAACAAACAGCTTCATTATTTGAAATCTTTCTTTATTATTCCTCTACAGTCAGTTTTCTTAAATATGGAAAGCTCAACTTCGCTGACAGCTATGATTAAGTGCCCTAGAATTCGACAAAACATTCCAAGAAAATATTATATTTTCTTTCTATTTTCTGAAAAGCACTCATTCTAATTAACTGACTGTTCCCCAACCTTAAAAAAGTCCCGTTAATAAATTAAACAAAAACGATATCTGTTCACAGCTGTGAAAACCTGATCTACAGTGCATAACCTCTCCACCCCATTTAAAGGAATCTCATTTCATAAGAAGAAAGAGGCGATTTGGGAAATTTGGGGAAAAGGTCTCAAGGTTTTTCAGTTTTTGACTTATAAACGAACGAGATTGTAGAAAGTGCTAGTATTTTCATGATGATTTGGCTTTTCTAAGTAATGATTGATAAGTTATCCGCCCATCTAAGGCATATTACGAAACAAGGCAAAATAATATTTAACAACGAGTTTATTTAGTTCAATTGTTTTATCCACTAGCGTTACAGCTATTAGCATTTTTTTTACTTGATTTTAAGTATATATTATTTTTATGCTCTCAAGAAGTTTCGAAGTTAGGCCAAGAAAAATTTAATAATAATTCAAATTTGAATTAAAGTTAGAAGCAAAATACCATTCTTTTTTTAGAGAGAAATAACTGAAAATGATCGTCATATAATATTTAAAGTTAACAAGTACTTTTTTGTTTTGTTTTCTATTTCCATTATATATGTAAATAAAAAAGATTGTTATATCATTTCTTATTTTTCTACAACAAAGCACTTTGTTATTTGTCTATAAAAATGTTAGGATTGGACTGGAGTAAATTTGTGGATTTAAATTTTTTTAATAAACATAAATTTAATCTATATAATTCATTTGTTACAGCATAATCAAATATGATTTTCGATCCAGTGAGTTCTATCAAATCAAACTAAAATGGTATGAGCAATCATTCCTGGTTCAAATATCTAAATTATCTTAATTAGGTCTAAGAATATATCGTTTAAACTGTAAAGTTACAAATTTCTAATTGGACTACTAGCGGGAAGATTATCCCACCGATTTTACATTTCCATAATATGCTTTATTTTGTGAACACACAGAATCGAGTATGCATGCGTATTTGAATACTCTTTTTCTTAGGCAGACTGGGTCTAAAATTTGACAGGTCTACAAGTCTGATATTAAAATTTTGATGTCAGTTTCAGCAATTGGGGCCTATGTTTTTGAATAGAGTTAAAAACTTCACAAGCCCTTGAAATGTTAAATTACTTGCCATTCAACTCTTTAGGTGGATTTGGTTCGGAATGTAATATATCCATAATTTTGATGCTAAAGCCATGTACCGAATTTCATCCATAAAGTTCATTGTATTCACATACGCATACAATGAACAGATTTTCCCCTGGTAGTTGTAATTCAAAATTTGATATGTATCAATATAGTTGCTGTAAAGACCATTCATTTGAATTACTAATATATGGGTTATTGTGTTCACAGACAGGCGGACGTTATTACATATTTAATTTTTCGAATTCAGAGATACTTAAAACATTGTTATCCATCCAGATTTAGATGCCAAATTTTCATAGGGTTACAAATTTTTGTTGTTGTGTTTACTTTCTATTTCTCGATTATATTTAAATCCTATTCAAAAGTAATTTGAGAATTATTTTTGGAAGGATCTCGCAATTTTGTAATAAGATTATATGACGAGGAGGATTGGGCCGGCAGATCCTTTTCCACATTTTCACGCAATTGTTGTGTGAAAGTATTTGACTAAGTATGCAGGGAGTCAACAATGGAGTAATTCTTTGGCGAAATCGGGTTTTCGAATTTTTAATCTCCCAGCTCCAAAACCGAAACTTCACATTTGGCCCCAAACCTTCCTCCACCAATTTCTTTTGTATGCTTCAGATAGGTGGAAGCAAAAAAGCTATCAAGGAATGAATACAAATCTTGTTTCAGTAACAGAAAACAGAAACAAAACTTTTTGTTCACGCTGTTAATATTTAGTTTATAGGTAAAAGTATATACGAGCAAAATTCCTCATTTGCAAAATAAAATCTTAACAGATATTCGAAATTCGAAATGCATCAGAAAAGACTTATTAATGATGGTAAAAAAGCTCTAAGCATTACATGGAGAGAACTGTATCTTAAAAAAGAGCAAAATATTTGATAGGAAAAAAAAGGACCAGTTCTTCGTGCTCCTTCAAAATGATATTAAAATTTAAACCGATCCATGATCGTTTGGGAATGGAAGAGTCCATTACCGCTAATGGTAATGACATGTAAAGTGTGCCAATACCTTTCACTCCCCATTAGGCATTCAGAAATCCATTTCGATTCAAGGAGGAGGACGTCTCACTCAGTCATTACACAGCCGAGTAACAGATGTTCGCCCCTTGCGTCTTTCTTTGGACCAGCCCGCCGTCAGATCGAGAGGAAGATGTGAATGTAGGCACAAATTCATTTTTTTTTTCTAATATAAAGATAATTTCCCCTTCTTTCTTTTCAAATCTTTTCGGAAGTTAATGTCTGCAAGATAAAGAATTTTCGCTGGAGATATCTATATCTACGTTACATGGAAAGGCACATGTGGATGTGAAAGTTGCTAAGTTGTATGGTACTCAAAATTCGATTTCTATCATTCAAATGAAAGAATAAATTATAAAATATGGATTCTTTTTCTGTTTCTCAGCATCGCAAAATATACTGTGTAACAAAATAAAACTTTTATGAAACCCCCATTAGAAATTAAATCGACTTCAAGAATTTTATTAATGAATTTCGACACTGAGAGCACACCAAACCAATCAAAATATTCTATGTTTATTGTAAAAGAATTATTTGAAACAATTTTTTTCTTTTATTGTGATAAAATACAATCCAACAAAGTTAGCAGACATAAATGATTAATATTTCAACATGGTAAGTAAATAGCTGGTTGTTGATAGTGATTGTGTGGTTGTGACTTATGGCACTTTGCAAACCTGCAGACAGTTATCTGCCATTGATTTTAGCCGAAATGAGCGTCGCTTGTATTTTCGACTGTGCCTCTAGAGTCAAGAGTACGACATAGCTGCTCATGCATCACATTCGCTAGCACAACTCCTTTTTACAGGAAGGGGGCACTTTTACACATCTCGCAGTTAGAACAGGGGAAGAACAACCATGCTCACCCACGACGCCTAGATAACAGAAGGTCCGCTACCCCTATGCCAGGACACCGACTTAAGGATATTAAGCATCATTAAGACAAAGGCGGAGGATTTGATTGCTTTGCTTGATCTCCAGCTGACTAATCCCTTCATTAATTAGTTACAGGCCGAATAGATGTTGGCACCACACAGTTTGTGTGTCTCTACGAATGGCGAACACTTGGAGACTCGGCTATGGGAAGCAAAAAGAAAACAAAGTGCAGCAGTTTCTTCTGGAGAGTTTGAGATTACTGAAAGAAGTAAAAGAGGAAAGCAGAAGTTTAAAAGGAAAATTATCTTGAAAAAAACTGATCACTGTTGGGACATCCATATCAACCTTAAAGAAGGAGAGTCTGTGAGGAGTTATGTTGCGAAAAAGGAATGTTTTTGAATTATAAAAGGAAAGTTGAATTTGTCTACTGAAGGAAGTGAGAATGAACTATATATTGAGCTGCTAATAATGGAAGACTGGATAAAATAAAATAAATATAAAATGTGATATTTTCTAGAAAAATAAATGCAAAGCAAAGGTTTTTATGATCGTGTGCAATATCTAAATCATTTATTCAACAAATCTTCTTTATTTATGGTAGACCTGATTGAATTTAGACAGGATATGCATTGCAATTCCGATTTAATGGCATATTTCTATAATCGTTTGCAATATCTGTATCATTAATTCAATAATTTTTTTGCCCTTTCTTTAAAAAAAACATTTAATATTTTGGCAACACCACCGAAAAAAAAACATTTTTAACATTTTGGAAGCATAACCGATAGTTAAAACTGACTGATTTATAAAATAAAAGAATATTATTAAGAAAACGTGTTCTTTTAGAACTTTCCACCCATCATCTTCAAGAAAATATTAATTTCAGGCCAATCAATGCCCGGAATTACTTCAAGGCCAATGAATATGTGATTTAATTGAAAATTTTAGAACGCATTTCCACGGCGAACCATGTGGTCTCCAAAGGCGTCTAGTCTATAATAAAATTGTCATTATAAAAACAGACATTTCAAAATATTATTACGAAATTCAGTAATTATAAGTTTAAGGATTTTGTAATAAATTTATGGTAATCGTAAGTTGTTTTTGGAGCATCAATTCCTGGTTAGGTATTAGAACTAGTAATATAATTTATTGATATTTAAGAGGCATTACATTAGTAATTAACCAAATCCATTACTTAGTCATTTTCTTAAACGCCTAAATTTAAAAAAATTGCTTTAATAAAAATTTATATGCAAGCTTATAAAACAATAATTTGAAGCACAAATCAATCAAATATTTTCACAAAGAATGAAAAACTCACGACTATAAATTCGTGATTCTATGACATATTTAGCCAAAGAAAAAAAAAGCTGAAAAACTATTTATTTTGAAGAAACATCTATCCTATTTTATTCCACTTCATTGAAAAAGGTTGATTCTTACCGCAAATGAGATTGCCAAACCCGTAAGAGGAGAAAAATGTAACTGCTTTCATTTCTCAATACATTCGACTGTGATTCAAAACATATTAGTTAAAACATATCCAAAAAATGAGTTTACCACAAAGTTCCATTGAAGTTTTTTTAATAACACATATACCGGAAATAGGACGTAACCAAAAAAAGAAATAAAGATACTCTTTTTAAAACTAGAGCCTTCTTCGGTACTCAAAAGAGAGGGTGCGGATTACAGATTAAGAAATACCTGGAAGTTGGACTACCAGAGTAAAATCAGATGGAAATTTTCGATTTAAAAGCTCTAGAATTGTTTCCTTACAGATTCGGTAACATGAATCCTACTTTTTATAATGGAGGTAATAAGATAGCAAATACGAGAAAAAATAGATTTTTTAGCAGGCCCAAACCAAAAGATTAATGCTTAATGTTTGATTATAAAGCGTAGTGTTGAAGAGATCAGAGCCACGAAAGTTTTTTTATTCATTTAAGTGAGAGATTCTTTATTTCCCTATTTCCATCTCATATATAATCCATGACATCTTCAATCAGTTGATTTATTTTAAGGATTTTAATTCAAATTAAAAACATCTTAGAAAAATAAAACAAGGGATATATGAAAAGAAGTTACATTAAATGTTTTTATTGTTAAATTTCGATGATGTATTAACTTAACATGATGTACCAACTTAATATAAATATTTCAATTATGTTGACTCAACGAACCTAATAAAACAATTTTGTGTATATTTTTGCCATACCTAAAATTCCTCTACACCATGCAGTCAACAAAAGTCACAGTTCAGTGCTTTAGCTGCAATATTCAGTTATAGCTAAATTATTATTCATAGTAATATAATAAAAGGGCCCAGAAACTTTGTTCTAAATATGTAAATTTTAGGTTATTTTAGTCATTAAGTTTTTGAATGATATTCTAGTTATTTTATGACATAAAGTCCATACTAATTAGATTGGGCCAAATTAATGATAATAATCACTTTCAACAGTTAAATTTCAAGATGTTGGAAGAAGATAGCAACCAATAAGCTTTTAAATATACAGCATAGATGTTAAAATATGGACTCAATTAATGTGAAAGATTAAAAAGTAATTATCCATGCTCTCTGGATGCTGAAATGGCAGAGCAATGGATGGAAAGTCAAATCTAATTAGATAAAAATTACGTCAAAATTCATATTTGATGTAATATAAATAACGGGTTGGAATAATGACATGAAACAAGTATCGCCCATTATTTTTCATCAATATTTTATGGGTCATCAAAAATATCATTAAATCCAATGAGTATTATAGTGGAATGCAATACTCTGAGTTCAATACTCTGTATCATATTGTACTCTGAGTGTTATACTCTGGATATTGTACAATATATATAATTTTTTCTTACAATGCATGCAGGGTCTAATATTTATAAATTCGGACAGAGCATGTCAAAACAAGTATTTTGATTATTTATTACAGTCCAAAGAGAGTATGATGCTATATTCGGGAAACCCATATATTATTTATCAGAATATTCGTATTGACGTGTTCTATCTGAATCAGTAAATACGAATATTCTGATGCATTACGCCTGAGGTTTCCGAATATAGTGTCATATTCTGTTTGGACAGTTATAAATAATTAAAATATTTGCCGACGTGTTCGATCCGAATTTGTAAGTATTAGACGCTGAATTCATCATGGGAACCCTCTATATACAATGAGAATAGATTGATTAGAATTAGATGGTTTCTGTAATCGCTTCACCAAAATGTTCATTAAGTCTGAAATTCATCGAGCGTTTTACATCTCTAAACCCACAAACTCATTTTAGTTATGTTCGCAATAATTTATCAGTGCTTACCACTGTGGTTGTTCAAGTATCATTTAAAGAAGCTAACCTCAAAGATCCGCTAAGGAGCTTTCTTTCTGAAAAAAGTCATTACCAGAGATAAGACTAACGCAGAAAGAGAAAGAATGATAATTAAAGTTCTTTGTGCTCTGGGTGCTTTGTGAAACGCATGCAGACAGATGAAGAAACGGCCGGGAGATGGATGATCGGCCGGGAATTAGGTGGGAAATTAAGAAGAAAACTAAAAAGATGGTCAGAAATCACGCCTTCTTAGAAATAAATTTCATAAAGGAGCCACATCAGACCGGCTTTCGTTTGTCATTGGACGGTACCGCCTCGTCACGATTTCTAGACCGAACCCGGAACAAAACAAGAGTTTCTGGTAATGAGTTTCACCCGATTCATTTCTTTTCGCAGTTTCTTCATTTGGAATTGCATTTTTTTTTACTTCTTTTCATTTTTTTTCTTTGTTTAAATGGTGAGATGAATAATAAAATAGTTCTGTTTAAAATTGCTCAACTGATGTCATCTTTCTCTGATGATAGATCAATGGAAATTTAAGTTTTTTGTCAATGAAACCGTTCTCCTCTATGTTGAATATTTGATAATTTATTACTTAAAATAACAATTCTGTGTAATAAGATTTGTTTCGATTTTTCTGGCGTAAGATCCATGGTTTTGACTATCCTGCACCAAATCAGGGTTAAAATCACATGAAAGTACAATAATCAAAAACGTACTGCGTACAAGTAAATTTCAAAACAACAAGTTTAAATGTGCATGAAATTTTAAATTTTTTTTTATTCACCCATTTCACTCTAGTAACGACTTGCTTGAAGTACACTTGTGCACTGTGCGTTGCAAGTATACTTAAATAAGCTAGCAATAAGTCAGATCAAAGCTCTAATTTCATGGCTATCTCCTTAATTGCAAAACCAGATTTGTCAAACTTTAATTTATACTATATAGAAGAAATTTTTAACTAACAAATATTATATTAAAATGAACTGTAGAATTTGAATTACTAGCAGATTTCAAGAGAATTTCAAAATCTCGTTCAAAAAAAAAATTAATTAAATTAAATAAATATTGCTAAGCACATACCTGAATAGGTAATTATATTATTGGACATTTTCAAATTAAAATTACAATTCAATATAATACAAAAATAGCAACAGTTATATAATTAGGGTCATTCAGCAATAAAATTAATTTTACATATTGACTTTTCTCTACCCTTTGATCGATTTGACTAAAAATTTGATTAGAATTTAAATTTTTGATGTTAAACTTATGTATCAAATTTTATCTATCTTTGTTTTATCAAGTTCACTTGTACTCGAACGCCCGTTAGTATGATTTCCTCTGAATGTATTTCTTTCGAAATTTGAGAGAGAACTACGCAATTTGTCTTAAGTTCACTTACAAAATTTCATTTCTCTAGCTTAAAACATTTTTGAGTTATTATACCCACAGACAGACAAATAAAATTCCATACATGTTTTTTTGATGGGGAGGAGGAAACGTGGATATTCATCAAAATCTCGAGGTTAAATTTTTCTCGTTTGCAGTACTTTCTTTATATTTCACATATGAGAAAGTAAAAGTGTATCATAGGTACTTTAAGGTACTTTTAAAGGTATTTTATAGGTACTTTTTAAGAGCCATCAGCGTAAAGACATAATTAAAAATTGAATTAAGGAAAAACATATCTATCCAATAAACATTTCTTTCGTAGAACAACAAAACTTGTGTCCTCGAGCACAAAAACTGAAGTCTTTGTTAGCACGGGTAGAGTTTCTTCTGAGCAAATTAAATTTAAGCAAGGAGTATAAAAACATTTTTTAATTCAATTCAGCAATAAAAATTACTTTGGTTACTTTTTATAAAATAATTTTCAAAAATATTAAGTATAAAAAACAATGAAATTTGATTAATGAATTGAAAAACTGTAAACTGTCTTTGAAAAAAAACTGTATTAACATCAAGTGTCATCCACTTCAAGTTTCATATATCACTTATTAAAATTTTTAGATTGATGACCATTTGGTGACTTAGCGACTCATTTGGTTGCTCCATTTAAAGTAATTAAATTTAATTAAGGAATCAATATTAACATCAAGTGCCCTCCACTACAAGTTTTAAAAAATGTATTTGAACTTGAGAGGATGAATAAAAAATATTTTATTAATGACTGAAAATTTGAACAAGATATATAAGTAAATATACATATATACAGAGTGTAAACTAATAGTGTCAATTGGAAGAAAAAAAGTTAAGTTAAAGCAATTTTCTCAGGGTTTGATATATAAGGCTTTATTCACTTTACACTTTAAAATGGTAGCGTAAACGTAGTCTCTTGTTAAATTCCCTAACTCTAATTAGCGAGGTTCAAAAATATTTTTTGATGTTTTGCTAATAACTGTGAGATTTGATAACAAACATTTTATGTGGACATTTAAAACTGCATTGGTATAAGTCATAGCTCCGTAATACCGCTAAAAGGATCATTTGGAAACAAAACTGTTAAAATGATATCTTTTTCCCCAAGATATCTTAAATTCATATTTAGCTTAAAAGTAAATAAAATATGTATACTGATTTGAATAAAATTTTTTTGTCCTATTTCTGAGATATAACGTTTTAACTTTAACCCATCCTTATGAGATCATAGAAAAATGAAAATAACTTCAAAACAAGTAAAAAATTGTATCATCACACTTGAGTTATGTTTATTTATAATGTTTTCTAAATACAGTGCTTTCTATAAGAAGAAATCAGTATTTATCATTTATGAGATAAAATCCGAATGTATCATATCGCTGCTTTTCAAGAGTTAATTCGTCATCTATGAAGAGTTCATCAGATTTTAGAGTTAATTGCAGTACATTATGTTTTTTGAAATCATAATTAACCTACTTTAAATTTTACATGAAAGAACAGAAAAAAGTATTCTTATTTAATCTCTTGATTGTGTTTTGACAAGCTGCCCTTTCTCTTGCTTAGCATTTCTAAATAATCTTATACTTAGCATCTAGCGAAAATGCAGAACAATCACGCTTCTGACTCTCCCCGACATAAATTTGCAATTAAATCTGCATTATTTTTATGATTCTTAAAAGTATTTATCATTACTATACTACTAAATATTATTTGCACATCCTTGCAGCATCTTGGGGAAGGGAGTGTAATCAATATATCACAACAAATCTGCCAAATAAATGCTGAATTCTTTTTTTTTTTTAAATAATTCTCTCACTATCACATGCTTAACAATAATGAGATTTTTTTTTCTGCAAATAATCTAGAAGCATAATTGTATTAAAAAGGGATTAATTTCCTTTCTACATAATAAAAAATAAGACAATTTATGTTTTTCCTTTTTATTCTTATTTTATTTCTTTTTAATGAAGAGAAAGGAAAATGTTTTTCTCTAAACATAAATGGGGGAAAAAACATTTATTTCTAAAGACCAAATGACATCGGAAATGGAAAAAGTTTAACAAAAGCTTAATTAAATTAAATGAATGTTTGGTTCGTGAATCTCGATAATAAAACATTAGTAAGAGGAAACAACTTTTTAAAGAAAAAGTGAAAAGAAACGATACTGTCAAAATCTATCATCCAGCTATTTCCGTGAGTTATTTTCTCTCTTAATTAAGTGAATGAAAGCCAATTAGTGACCCGAGTATACCTTATTGTTTTTGTGAAACATTAAATTATTTTCTGTCTTCGTTCCCATATTTGGCAATAATTGGAAGATTCCCTACAAAAGTTCAATCAGCATCAAAACAAAAAAAAAATTCAATTCAGGGAGCAGGAATTCTTTTAAAAAATAGTTCCGAATCTTTTATTTTGGAAAGAACAATCAAAAAATCCCATTTCTTACTTATTATAATTGTTTTATATTTAGTTTATGAACATTTAAATTAAAAAATCTCAGTTTTAGCAACAAAATCAACAAGTGTTTTTATATTTTATTATTACAAATTATTTTCAATGTTAACTTATTTTTGTGTTTTTAAGATTCAAAATAGTTTGAGGAGAGAATGAAATAATTTTAGGGTAAGTGAAAATTTTTCATTTGTTTTCAATTGATTATTTTTTGCCTTACCTTCTTTTATGTTTCCAATCACGTATTTTTTGTAGAATTTTGTAATAGATTTTGAGTTAATTTTTTGATAAATAAAAATTCTATATTTTGCGTAGTTGATTGAATGAAAATGAAAATAAAGTATTTTAATATTTTCTGTATCTTTAACGTCAATGAACTAATATCATCAATTGAATTTTGATTCTAAATGATATGTATCATATGGTAGGGAATATAAGAAAAATTAATTGCACTACTTTCCAACATATTTTGAAATAAGTGAATTGTCAAGAATATGAAAGATTAAAGAACAGAAATAAATAAAAGATATTTAAAAATACTGTTGAATTAATGTACAAAAAGTAATTTTATAAAAAATATTTTATTGATTCAAAGAAAATTCTAAAAACTTGATACGCTGAGAACAATACTCTAAGGAAAGTCAAACACAAATGAATACAACCAAAAATATTCCAAAAGACGAAAAATGAAAATCCAAAGGTTAAAAACAGTATTAAAATTTCTTTATTTTATTGAGTAATTTTCTATATTTTATTGATCAATTTTCTCTATTTTATAGAGATTTTCAGTATCTGACAGAGTAATTTTCTGTATTTTATAGATAAAGTCTTTTATCATTTCATGATTTTATAATTTGTTTTGAATTCTGGACTAGAAACAATTTTCATGTTTAGTGCATTATAAAAGGCACTTTTCAATAATACCAAATAATTTTAACAAACTTCAATATGTTCGTTTGCGTAAGAAAAATTTCATGATTATTTATTCTTACTTGAACTCTGTTTGTAAATCTTACAAACGGAGCAAAAAACGAATAGCATTAAAAAAAAATAGTCCTCCTTTTCTTATTTAAAAAAAATTTCGAGGCACAGTATTAAGCAAAAAATATATATTACTTGAAATCTGTTAAAAAATATATATGTATATATATACATACTCCCTGTCAAACAGCATGATAAATGTTACCATTAATTTGGGAACAACCCCTTTTCTCTTTTATCTAGAAGACCGTAAGCTGAACGGAGCGAACAACTGTAAGCAGGTGTGAAAAGATCAGGTGTTCCTTTTTGGAAAATATAAACGATTACACCAATTTGAAACATTTAAATTAAGAGCAGTGTCAGAGTTAGTTTACACGGATGCCCTACAACACAGGCCTCTTTCAGTCACGCGATTTAAGACTGAAGCATCTGCACAGTTCTACTAGGTGGAGAATCATTTTTTTGTTCCTCCTCCTCTAACATCTATTTTTCTTCTTTCAAACTGTTCTTTTTCTACTTTTGGCAAGGATAAAAATTATAACTTGTCTTTTAGGTTTCGTCGAGTAAGCAAGTAAGTAAGTATTTTTAAAAATTGTTTAAAATTAATGATTTTTTTTCCACTACAATCTGAACGTGGGGTGAAATTTCCTTTTATAACTTTTCACTCGCATAATTACTTTAATCGCTTCTTTGATATATATCTCAGAGAAAGTAATGTTACTTTCAACTTTTTTTTAATATCGCTTTTAGGAGATAAATTAAATGAGATTTTGAGGGTTCAATTATTTTATAAAATTGATGAACTGAACGTCAAGTAACAGCTATTTTAATTATGCCTGAAAAAAACGACTGCTTTGCTGGTGATTTATGTATTACACAATAATAATTTTATAATTAATTTGAAATTAAATTTACCATATTAAGGGGAAGAAAAAATTCCACTGCTTAAAGATGGAAAAAGAAAAATAAGGATTTTAAATCATTTAAAATATTACAATTTCTTTTAAAGAGGGAGAAAGTCAATACTGCAAAACAGAATGCTGCATCATACACCCATATACGTGACCATTCTGGTCATTCAACACTTTGGTGGGTATGTTACGGGAATTTTATTTAAGTAATAAAATTACAATGTACCCAATTTACAAACATATAATCAATTATATTGTGATGAAACCGCTTACAATGATTTTCAAATTAGAAATTGTGTGAAGTAATAACATGGTGAGAGATAAAATGTGTAAAAGTATACATATATTCTGTGTTCACTTATTGTTATGACAAAGTAGATGAAGATGTAGTTGTAAGAATCAGATGGAAGTTAATTTAGTCAAAGGCAATGAACAGAATCTCAGTTTGATTGAAGTGTATGATAGGAGATTATGGTGCTTGTTATTTCTTAACAAGCACTTAACTCTTGCTAGGTATGACGATGTTGAGATCTTAGGAGGAAAGGATAAATCTCTATTTTCAATGATAAATTTGATAATCCTGTGGATTTTTTGTCTGGAAAGGAAGATGCTAGCGACTCTGTTCAACCATTCCTATTCATGGCTTGATGATGCTTTTTTCATATGCCAAGAAATTGTGAGGATGCATTCTGTAGCATAATGAAGTGCAGCGCCAATCCCACCACAATTGCACTGGTCATTTTCCGACAGATTGAACTTTTTGAAGTAGGCAGGAAAAGGGTCGTACTCTGAGAAGAAAATAATATCAGTCAATATTGCAGATTTATCTAAAATAATACAGAACCCATCAATCAAAAGTAATATACCTGAAAAATATACATAAACGTGCACATTACAACACAAAAAGAGCATTATTTAAAAGATTTTTAAATAATGTTTTTTAACAAGTATGTATATAAACAAGTTTTTTATTTGTATTCATGTTGAATGAAGATATTAAATGAATCTTATTTTAAGTACATTTTTAACCGATTAACTGTTTTGGCCGAGTGCCATACGTGCATCGATTTATAGAATTTTGATAGTTGTAAGCAAAAAAATAAACACTTCATAACGATTATAATTAAATAATAAAATTGTTTCAATTTGGATTTGGATTTGAATTTCTGGCTCAAGATCCTGATATAGAATATACTGAGCCGAAACAGTGTAAAATTTCTCCATTAAGATAAAAGTAAAATTAGTTTTGCATTGTAAAAAATGTAATTGCTTGTGTTCAAACTACTCAAATGTTGAAAAAGGGTGAAAGTTATTAAAACCAGACTAAACTTCATGTAAAATTCCCGCATCTTTAATATATAAGAAAATGCTTGAAAATTATTTCGAATACATAGATAAGTCAAGCATTCAATTAAAGAGAAATAAGAAAATATTCCCAACATGGAAGGTGTCATCTTATTAGACAGTAAAGGCAATAAAACAGTTAGTTAATGAAATTTGGCATGTAGTATTCACATAAAATAATAGTCATGTGTCAAATTTGAGATTCAAATGATGAAAGAAAGAAGGCTAACATGTTTATTGCGTCCTCCTCATTTTTTTTATGAAATTTAACATTAAAAGAGTTTCGAAAAATGGAAAGAGAAGGAAATGTCGAAGGAAAGCATTTTAGATGGTTTTCTATATATCTTATTTTTTATTTTCACGAAGTATGGAAAAAATATTATAATTGTCAAGACATTTGAACTCGAGATTATGACAAATCTTTATATTTTAGATTTCTGTGTTCGAAAAATACATTTAGCATTCACTTTGAGCTAAACGAAAGCTAAATGAAATTTTATACATGGTTTTACGCCAATTTTGTAGATTTCTGCCAGATTTTGAGTAAAAGTTAAAAAAACTCAGAAAAAATTTGACTGACCGTCTGTTTTGTCCGATATTACAAAATAAAGAGAGCTAGATAGATAAAATTCAATACACAAATTTAACATCTCTAGCGTAAACACTTGTCAGATTTTGAACCAACTCATTAAGGAACTGCCGGTCTGTATTTTCTGAAGCATGTAAACTCTAAGCCTTTAAAATTCAACAGGTTAAATAGATCCCCCTTCGTACAAGACTTTGTGACTACAATTGTTCGGTGTCAAAATTTTCTTTCAATGTGTCTGAAATAGAAATGACATTTTCCGATACTACTAACCGCCTACCAGAAATAAATCACACACAAAAAAATCACCAAAAATCAGACGACAATTCAGTAAAAATGCTTTATTTACAACGGATATTAAAATTTTGTGATTTATGCGCCAATAGATGGAAGGAAGGATGGAGGATTGTTTTTCGGCAAATGTTCATGAACGGGTTCTTCTGGTTAACAAAATCAAAACAAGAAAGTCACGCGAAGTTGTGAGCCAATGGCCCGCGAAAGCATTATCTACTTATCCGAATTATACAATTTTTTGCGCTTGGAAGTGGGGAAGTAATAGATATATTGTTTATTAGACAGCAGGTAAGTAAAGTATTTATTTATTTAGTTTTAGTTATTTATTAGTTTTAATTAGTATTTCAGGAATTTTATTTTATTAGTTTTAATTAGTATATCATATTTATTTTTTATTAATTTTATTAATAATTTCATTGCAGCCTATTTTTATTAAATAAATTAGTCTACAAGTTATATTTTTGTGATAATATATTATTGTTGCTATATGTATGATTATACTTAATAAACAAATCACCAAAACTTATACTAAATAAATAACGCTAACCTGCAGATAGATAATTCTGATATTGATTATTTCAAGCGTTTATTCTTAACAACTATAATTAATTCAATTACATAAATAGGCTCAATAATGAAAAATGTTTATTTATTATTTGTCAAAACTTCTCCAAAATTTCGGGACATCATTAATACCTGATCTTATCGAAATTCTTAAGGTAAAATAAATATTATGAAAGCAAAATGAAGATGGATAATTATTTCAAAAGAAAACAGCTAACATTCATTTCTTAAGACGGAACAAAGCGCATGTTCATTATTTAAAAATTAATTGATTCGTTTTAAAGCTTCATTCATTGCACCTAATGTTCTTATTCTATATCCCAATTATAATACTTAGAACTATTAAGCACTGCTTCAAAGCATTCACCACATTTATCTAAAACCGTACAAAGGAGCATTTTACTGGCAAAAACTTCCGAACCATCTTTGTTGTTTTCTCGGGGGTAATTTCGAACAAGCGAAGAACATAATGAGTTTAATGTTATGAGTAATTACAGAGCCTTTTGTTCTACTATTAGGCTAGAACAATCCGAAATGCGAGCATTCAAATCTTCCATCTTTTGTAAAATGGTTTGATACGGAGTAATTTAGCTCGGGGAAAGGTGATTTATGCACACTTGTTTTGGGGAGTATTGTTGGCTGGGAAAAAGAACTCGCGAGAAGGAGTAATTAAGAAATCACCGCAAAATAACGGTAATTATTTATCGTGAGTTAAAAAGTACAAAGTAAAGATTTCCACAATGTCTTCTTTTTCGTGCATTGACTCGGAGAACAAAAGGTTTTTACTTTCGGAAACTTAAAAGGTGAAAATTCCTTCTTAAAAAACAATAACAAAAAAAAAAAGGATAATGATAAAAATGTGGTTATGAATGATTTTTCTGAAAATGTGGTGTTAATTCTTCTACTGCTTCTTATTCAAGCCCCTCGTCTTCTTCCCATAGCAATCCTCCCCCTTCTTTCTTAAGGGAAGTGGAAGAAAAAATTATCTTCAAAAGCATAATGACCGCAAAGAAGGTACGAAATTAGTCACTTCGGCGGTAGCTTCGTCTAATGAATTGAGATATAATAAAACCGGACCCAAAATGTGAGAAAAAACAACTTATTCCGCAGGGGAAAAAAAAGGTAAACATAGCCGTATAATTATACATAGATATAAATATATACCAGTGGAGGGAAATAATTTAAGATATTAAATGCCACCCGTTTGGTATGCATATTAATTAACACTAACATTAATGAACAAATTACGGAGGAGGGGAAAGCATTAAGATCAAGATGGCTAATGACTATACAGATATTAAAAGAATATACAGGTTTTCACTTAGTTGAGCTTCAAGGAATAATTTTCAGGCCAAGCGAACAAAAAAAGACGGAGATGGGAGGGGGGGGGTGAGAAACAGAAGGTAAAGTAGAAAGTACAGGGCAGGGAAAAAAAATTCTACCACCTTTTCGCGAAGTTTTCTGTAAAGTTCATCGGAAAATACTTTTTTCCCCTCTTTTCCACGCTTCCTCTTGCTGTTGTTATATTATCATCAGGCAATTATTTTTATTTCGTCGGTCTTCTTTTGAATAGTAGGTGGTGTAATTAAGCTATGAGGCGATAATTTATGCAAATTACGGAAACGCACGGTGTGTTCGTATTTTTCCGAAAAATTTCTTATATGACATTTTAATCTGATGATGAATCTGGAACGCTGTAGAGGCCAGACTTAAATTAAGACTTTGGAGATAGGAAGGACTCACAAAAAATGAAGCGGAACTTTTATGTATAAAGAGGCTCTTTTGTCCTGGAGAGGTATTGAAGGGAGCCAGATAAAAATGTGAGTTTTGTTTTTCGAAATTGATGCGTAGAACTTATTGAAAAATCTCGGGTATTTTGCATCGATATTGATTCTGGAGATATCTTAATCGATGACTGGGGACGAGCATGTTTTTACTCTTTCTTGCCTTTTCTTCATATTCACTGAGTTGAGTAAACATCGCTATTAGAAATATTTACTTACTTTACATTAATTACCAGTTTTTATCGGATGGTGTATTCTTTTTATAAAAATGTTACAGTTACAACAGTTTAAAAAAATTCCATACCCTTACTATTAGTCACATATAGGGACATTTATATTTACAGGGAAAAGGCTTTGAAATGAACCAATCCTTTTTAAACCAACAGTTTATGATGATATCGACTACTAGTATTTTACATTAAATATTGTAAGAAATATAAAAAGTTCTTAAAACCTTTTAATTAAATTAATTTATTTTTCACTGAAGGCACCAGAGGCTATCAATTCCATTCATTTATCGTTATTTATATCACATGAGTACATACTTTAATTCAAGGTTCTTCAAAACTTAATCATTCATAGATGTCTTATCCAAAATCTGTTCAAATGGAGTTTAAAATCATTACTTTATAATAATTTAGTGATATTACTTTATAATAATATAGTAATCATTACTATATAAGAATATAGTAAACATTACTATATCATAATTTAGTAATCATTACTATATAAGAATTTAGTAATCATTACTATATAGTGTAGTAATCATTGCTTTTTTTTATAAAATTCAGATAAATATCAAGATTAGATTTATGAATAACAAACTTTATTAATTTTACCTTGTATAAATCATTCTTCCAAAACAAAATATAGTATGTCGATTCTTATTCTGCCTTACCATGAGGACATCAAAGAAAACTGGCACAAAACGACCCCGCCCAATAAATACCAAATATAAGACTGCTCCGTTTAATAAAATAGAAAAGGATTCTAAATTTCACTTGGATGAATTTGAAGGGGTGATTGACACGACAAGATCAACTTTTGTCCTTTGAATACTTACTTTATTCCAAAAGTTTGCTGTTAATCAATGCCTTACTTGCCATTGAATCTGCAATTCTGCTTATGAAATTAGTATTTATATAACTGTGATATTGTAAAATTGTATTTCATTAAACCATTGCCCTACATTATAACTGTTTTATCCACTCTTCCCCCTTCATTCAATGATAGTGAGCCTTAGTTAATTTGCTGTTTTTTCTGTCTTAAGTTTCTTCATATTATTTTATTTTTTAAAATATTTCCTATTTTTTAATCCAAATCCGACTTTTTTTTTGCTTCACTGTTTCTAACACGCTTTTTAAAAAAAATTCTGAGTTCGTCCTTTTAATGTTAAATGAAGGAATAAAAATTCCTAACCCCCACGACATAATTTCTAAAGATATCTAAGACTCCCTTTTTTGAATCGTCAAATGTCAAAAAAAAAATCCTTAAATAAATCCGTTAGTAAAAGCAATAAGGAGAAATTTTGGCGCGTTTTTTTACTGTATCCTGATATAAACAGGCGCTTTCATTGATCTTTCTCTTTACAAATTATGCCCTCCCATGGAAAATTAATTGAATTTCAAATTGATCTTCTATCCGTCAAACTCGTAGAAAATAATGTTGTGTATGAGTTTTAGACATAGTGTACGTGCTCAGATAACTTCCGGTTGAAGGGATTTTGTGCCCAGTATTGTGGATATGAATCTTTATCGTGTAGCCAGGAGTTATCTGAGCACATGTGCTTTATCCAAAACTTAAATTAGTAAGATTTGTATTTCCAACATATACCGCGAAATGAAAATAGGTAATTAATTTAGATTGGAAAAGTACATAAATTTTACTTTACAGATTTCTTCGAAAAGGAATTTATAACATACTTCTGCATTTCAGCTATCAAGCACACTTAGTTACTACCCTTACATTTCTATCATTTCTAGAAGTACGGGTCTCGTCTGAGTTTTGGAAGACAGCTCTTTTCAAATCTCGAGAACCTTCTAATTCAATATTTCAAAGAGAAAGTAATTAGAAATACCATCAGTTAAAAAAAAACTATTTTGCCAATTTTTCTGTCTACACCAGTGCTACCAGAAACATAACGATGCTGTCAGAGAGATTAAGTAATTTCTGTTAATGTTTTTAGGAATTAAATATGAATTTATTTCACGGATTCATAAAAGTTGTTTTTCTAGTGGATTTATTTTAAGTCTCTTTCACATTTCTTTCTTTTTTTTTAAATCTAAACTATTTCGTGTAACTCAATATTTTACGAAGGTAAACTTCAATTCCGAATAATATTATTTATTATTCCTTATTATTTCCTCATTAAATTTTGCATGATTTTAATGTACACGTCGTTACTTGGGTAACTAAACACTGGAGATATTTGATTTGGGATAGATATTCTTTGTACTTTAAAAATAGATTCTACTAATTTGAAAAGTGACAATAGGCCTATGCTGCTGATGATAATATGAAAACAAATAAAATTGTTTGTACGGAATAAAATTACACGATGATAAGCCACATTAAAAATATTGCAAACTAAATTACAAGCAACATTTCGTCGCCGTTAGAGATATCCTTAAAAAATTGTTTATATTTACAACCAAGAAATTTGGTCTTCCATTTCTAAATTTTTATCTGCCTAAATGAAGCCATTGGACCACCCAGAAAGATTCGACGCTCCAGTACGAGAATCATCCCCACAGACCAAGCCTCTTCAAAATGTTAATTTGTGCCACTTGTTAAATCAATTAATTTCTGGACTGGAAACTTCAACAAGCATCGTCGGTTCCGTTCGAGCTCAGGAACTCACTCTTCATCTGTCGATATACCTGCAGAGGGGTGAGGGGATGGGATCTAAAAGAAAAATCCAGGTCAGCCCAGTCACTTCTCAACAATGGCTAAACATCGCGTTCTGATCCTGATCAGTCAGCCATACCTCAGACTATCCGGAGTGCGACGAAAATTACAAAATAATAATAATGGGGAGGGCGAGGGAGAAAGAAAAAGGAAGAGATGCGGTGTGGCAAGGGAGGTCCAGAGTCTTTGGAAGCCAATTGACACCTGAGCAGCCTTGCGCCTCCAGAAGTAAAAGAGGCTATCAGTGCCTCCAAGGTCACACAGATCGAAGGGGAGGCAGGAAGGGGGAGACCTTCAACTGCCAACATCTGTGACAGGTATAGAAGCGTGAATTTGAAATCTTGACAGAGATCATTTTTATCTTTGAAGAGTTTGTAGCGTTGGATTGTCGGTGACAGTGATAGCATGCGGACCGTGGAAAAATATTTTTTCTTTCTTGCTTGCTTTTATCTTCTGGTTTTTATTCGGTGTATTTTTTTAGGAAGTTTTCTTTTGTCAGTTGCCTTCGAATAATATTTTTCGATTGTCGATTTTGAGTTCGATTGTTACACAGTCAACAATAAGAACATTGGAAACGTCTTGGGTCATCTCTTAGAATTTTCTTTTCCTTTTTGATGCCGATATTTTTTCAAATCCTGTACGCATATCATAGCGACTCTGCTTTTTATAATTTTTATAACTTATATATTTCGTAGGAGTTTTGCTTCTAAATTGTATGGTGGGAGAATTTTTGTTCTTTTGTTTTTCGAAAAATGCATTTTAAAGTTGAAATTTTGGCATTTTTTAAAGATCTTTTATAGAAGTTCATAACTGTACAACTATGATTGAATATAACCATGGGATCTCAAATCAGTTTTTATTTCAATAATTCCTAATTTATTAACGAAAGTTTACAACTTCTAAAAAAGAGTCAATCGTAATTGTGCCAGAAACAATTTGTAATATAACCGATTCACTCAATTATATTACAGATTGTTTCCGTAATATAAACATGGAATTTTCGATGATGAAGAATAATGTAAGAAATTGTTTTGGTCATATTTTACAAAGAAGCTCTTACAAGTTGTTAGGTGTTAGTTGTTTTCTGTTTTACTCCTTTAAATTTTAAACCTTTTCTTTTTATGATTTATACAAAAAATATCGTATATTATTTATGTTTAAGAGGATATAAAATTTTATTCATTGTCTTAAACCAGTAAATTGTTCAATGAATTGCTTATGAATATTATTTATTTCTTCATTCTGTATGAATATAACTACACTTATTATAACCTAATGTTTCGAATACATTTAATTCCAAGCTTCCCGTCATTTGAACTTTCAGTTACATTTTTAAATACGGTAATATATAAGAAATAAATTTTAAAGAAGTGTGTCAAATGTAAAATAATAATAAATAAATAAATAATAAAACATCGGTGTTGATGCTTTGGTGATACTGAAGTATCAGATTTTTCTAATTTCGAAAAGTAAACTTCTAAAATTAGGAAGAATATTTTGATAGATCTGAATATGATAATTCGAAAACACGGCGAAGCTAAAGGGCAGAAATTTGAGACGTGCTTCTTACTTCAAAAATGTATATTAACACCCTAAAAATGTATGAAAATTTCTATGTTTTAAAAGCACTATAAATAGATCAGGTTTACTATAGTCATTTTTATATACGCGTAGTTAATAGCACTCAAATATTCAAAGTATGCATATGAACCTTAATAACTGTATTAATTTCTGTTGGCACACAGCAAATCAAAATGCTAAGGTGTTTTCCTTTCAAGATCGCGATCAATCTTAAGTAATTTTAATTTTTTTATATACAATTATTTTAGATACGTTTTTAGGATTATCATAACTTGTCTTTAACATCCTGAAGTTTGACACATGAGAACAATTATCTTTGACCACACGTTGAAAAAAGATTCTTCTTATGATGGAGCATTCTGGGAAATCAAGCGGAAGAGACATTATTTTTCTTTAAGCTTGTTTCTGCTTCTTTATTTTGTTAATTTGTTTAAAAGATAAAGTTTTCCAGAATTTTTTTCCTTGAAGATTACTTAGAAATGACATCTCTAGTCAAAAATTGTTTGACCGGGATGGGAAATTATTTAATGGAACAAGTGTGAGGATTTAAAATATCTTCAACATTGTTATTGGGAAAAGATGATAATCATCTACCTGATCTTAAAAGTGAAGATACAGCTGCTCATTGAATAGCATTTTTTATAACATGTAAGTGATAAAAAAATTTGGGAGCTAAACAATACAATTTTGTTAAAACTATGTATTGTTAGAATTTAAAAAGTATATATATTGAACATGAAAAAAAATGTTAAGTTGTAATGATGTTGCAAAAAAAAAAAAAAATCAAACATATTTTTAAATGTTATTGTGAACAAATAAGGAGTGTCCTAAAATTAATGAAAGATTTGCATTTGCCACCATTCGTGCTGTAAAATGTTAGCAACCCTATTTAAAAGCCTTTTGACAGCTGATAGTTTAGGGTAGTTTAGGAAAGTTGCACAATAAAACAAAGCGTTTTCATTGTTAAACAATATTGCAGAAATGATGAAAATCTGGCTACCACAGTTCAGAAATTTAAGAATTGACCCCCTAGATCGTATGATTTAGCAATTTTGGATTTATTTTAATGGGGTTATTTGAAGTCAAAGATCTACACCAACAAATCCACAAGTGTGCATTGAAAAAAAAAAACTCAACTTTGCATCAACGGAACTCTGTGCCATTAGTGCAAAATGGTCATTGGAAATCATTTGTCCTCTATCAGCAAAGCCTTGGAGGTCATTTGCCATCTATGTAATTCCGTGCATAATCCTATCTTGTGTATTTTACAATTCAATAAAATATTACAATTCAAAGAGGAAAAAATGATTTTTTTTAAATTCAGATTTTACGCTCTATTATGGATTCCTTTTTACTAACCTTAAGCTATCGGGGGTCAACACTTTATTGCACTAACGACAGCAAATTTCAAATCTTGTGTTAATTTCTTGATGCATTGTATAATCACTTACCACCTTTACTATAATATATAGATTTAATTTCGTTTAATATAGATAAGAAAATTAAAATTAAAAAAAATAATTCGGTGCATTAAAAATACATTTACTTTCTATTTGTTTTAAGATTTAGAATAAATTCCAAAATGTTATTTCTTTAATATCTCTCAATGTGATCGATAAATGATAATTTTCTTTTTATTTTTTAAAAATAGTTTCCATATTAAATAAGTATATACAAGATTTTAAAAAAGTTTAAAAGAATTACAGTACAATTAGGATATTAAAAAATAATTACTTTAATTCAAAAAACTAGTTTTCCTATATTTTATGCTATTTTCCTGTAAACAATTATGTTCCCAATTTACTTGAAAACGATTTACAAAAATAGCTAGCACACTAATAAACTCCATCGTAAACAAAATCTTACATAAATAGTCTTACAAGAAAATTTGCTCTAAATTTTCATTAACTACGAAACATTACCCAGAAAAAGCTCTAATCAAAATATATCTCGATGCTCTCAGGAACATAATTACTTTTCAAAACAAGCCCAATTTAGTTCTACAATGAATTTTCGATATATGTTTGAGATATCAATGCCTGCGCTTGTTCGTTACTACAAATAGATCTCACAAAAGGCAATTATTTGATTCTTACTGAGAAAAATACACAAGTAATTAATTATTATAGTACTATACTCTTATTTACTGTTCTATTCTTCGTGCAAGGTTTACTTGATAGCTTAAACAAAAGCTGCAATCCCACAAATCGTGAGTCTGTTTTATTTTCATATTAGCGAGATGCGGATAGCAGAGCTTTACTTATTAAAAATAGAAAATATCGCTTCACATAAATGAGATCTTATGTGGTTTAAAAGTAATAAAATTGCTTCTTTTAATGATCACAACAAAATTGAGATAACTTTTATCAATATCAGATAACGTTTAAGATTTGAGGCAATCCGTGGTTAATAATATTTTCCCACAATTTCTTATCAATTAGATTATTTTCTAAGAAAAATATTTATTACTTGTTTTTAAACAAAAAAAAAATGCATATTATGTCTTGCCGTGTAAGTTGCAAAAACATAAAATGTTATGCATTTAACATTAAGCGACATTTTACCATTTCTAAATAAAATCGTGGGCGTCTTTCCAAGCCCTATTTATGGGTGTTCTGAAATTCTGTTGAATCAGATCAAACATCAAGGAATCAGTAAAGAGAATCAATATTTTCATGACGCTATGCCTTTCCCATCAAACTGCTTGGAATAATCATGATTTCTACATTAATTGAAGCAAAAAAATATTTTAAAAAATTCAAATTGGAACTTGAAACATTTTAACTCGTGGGTTGCCATTTCACCTTACTCGGGTAACACCAAAAGTTTTAATTCAGTTTAGAGTTTGAGACTAGAATAATGCGTCTAAATTTAGTTTGTATCTCCTTGTTTCTATATATATTGTTCACCATATGAGTCACCTGTGATTCATACTTACTATCTAATTCACTATTCTCATCTCAACAACAATTAAAAGAGAGTAAAAATTTAAGGATTTTATTAGATAATTGTCCGAATCACATCATGAATCATTGCAGCGATTGTATTAATCAAAATAATTTACTTAAGAATTTTATAAGCCAAAAATTCTAAACTGTGATCTCAATCTACAAATTTAAAAGTTCATAGTAGTAAGTCACAAGTCCGTTTTCATTAATGATTATATATCACTGAAGGACGTAAATTGTCTCTTATTAAATTCAATTAAAATTTCGACTTTTTATAAAATTTGAAATGAAATCACAATACATATTTTTTGTCTTTGGAATACATCATGTATCTATCCCTCACACTCAGTTAACCCATTAAAGGGTCATTTTTCTCTAATCATAAATTACAATAGTTTTAAGATTGAGATTGGCTTAAGAAAAGTGATTCCTTTAGCTGATTAGATAATTTTTATTCATTAATTAATTTGATTAATTTAACTAAGCATCAAATTAAGACACAGTATTCTGTGTGAGATGTGAAACAAAAACATCTAATTCTCTGTATTATTGAAAAGTTTATAAGAACTTATGTCAACAGATATAACTTTATTTAAATACTAAGGAATTTGACTGTAAGATTAAAGGGTTGATAGTAAGCATTATAGCAGCAGGATATGGTATAGATTTTTTTTCTGTTACAAATCATTTTTTTCGATTGACTATTGCTCTCCTTGAGAGCAATTGTCAATTGAATATTCAGCTTTCTGTCTAGAAAAATTACTAAATATAATGCTTTGAAATTATTTAAATAAAAATTATTCTCTTCCAAATATTAAAGACGGGCTACAAAAAGAAGTTCGTGATCTGTACAAGGATACCTTAAACATTTGATAAATTTCGGAACTGTAATGTTGTGAAAAGATCTATCCTGCTTTGTTAATCCTGAAACTGGAATAACATGTTAATAACCTTAATAATAACTATTATTTGTGTCCGATAACTAACTGTAAAATTAATTTGAAAAATCGGTTGAAATATGTAAAAAAAGAATTTTGTGCATAGAACACCATTCTTTCATCAAATATAATTCATATAAAGAATTTCTATCATTAACTTCATTATGTCATTGTTCCTTGGAAAACGGTTTTTGCCATTTTTCTTTCATTTAAGTGATTGAAATACATTATAAAAATACGAGGTTTCATATCTCTTAAAAAGAAGTTCTTGTTTCAGTTGAAAGGTGTGTTTGATAATGAGTTGCATGCTGAGATGTATACTCTGATGAGGTTTTGAAATTACTATCGATTCTTCATGCAAACATCTAGAACGATGATCTTTTCATTTGTGTAATAAAGTAAAATTTGGATTCAGTCAAATTCCTCCGAAACCGTACACAACTAAATTTTATTTAACATCCAATTTAAAGCATTTGATACTGTATTTTTACAGTATTACATAATACATTTTTAAAGACATTAAAAAGCTATGTGAAGTTTCAGTTTCATCAATTATAAAATAGAGATTACTAGTGATAAAATTGAATGAAATTTCACTCATCTCTATTGATACTATAGAATTCACACTCCCGCTTTTTTGTGTTGTTTGCAGATTTGCAGTTTCAAATTCTATCTTTTGAGAATAATAATGTGCACTTTTAAATGAATACCCGGAAATAAATTTTGAAATTTCAATGAAATACAAATTAAGAGAGATTTTAGAATTTTTTCGTGAAAATTTCTCGAAAATATTACTGATTGGTTTAAAATCAAGTTAACTTAACTTTGAAAGGGGCTTCTTAACTTTGAACCGCATGTAAAGAATGAGGCAGAACGTGAAATAGCAATCTTCCATTTTTCTACGTTGTATAAATTGGATCTTTGATGAGAGATTTAAAGTAGGTTTTACGCTGTATATGCAGTCAGGTCTTTCTACACAGCAGAAATATATGTTTAATATCTATTTTTATTAATGGCGAAATACTAAAAGTGTTTCTTTTTCTTTTAATTTTTTAATTAAAAATAAAGAATAAAATAATTTTATTAATATTTAATTCCTTATTTTTTATATCTTAAACGGAGCATTTTTATATTTCTCTATTTGCTTTCTGAAGAATATTCAACCGACCAACTCTTGCCCTGGTGCATTAAAAAAAAATTCAAATGCACCCAACTTCAAATGTACTACTCCCCATCACACATAAAAGCTGCATAAAAATAAAACTTCCTACTCTTCCTTTTATACATGAAACCATTCTACATTCTCTTTCTAAATGCAGATGCATCCCTTTTGTCCTGGTTTCTGCAAAAGAATCTCCATTCCACTCCATAACCCACTCAAATGCACCATCCATTCTGCCCGGCAGGGCCTTTATCGTGAGTCTGCCGTCGGACATTGGCCATTCCTTCATGTTCTAACAGATTTCAAATGACTCGTTAGAGTCACGATACCGTCGATTTCGGCCATTAGCAGGGACGATGCACATTTTAATGACCGGCCGGCGTGGGTGGGTCTTCCACGCACGTGAATTATTTTAGTTCCACACGCACCACTTGCCACCCCTCGCGGAACGGAGGGGGAAGGGGTGTGGAGTAGAGGGAAAAAAGTCGCCCTGATTTTGAGGGATCGCCCCTTTTTGGGCTGCGTGGAAAATGATCAGCTGCAGAGGTTGGATTGATGAGGTATTTGGTTAAGAGACGACATTTATGGAAGATCTGTGAAGGTTATTTATGCGGTTTTTTGCCGAAGAATTGATTAAGGTTTGCACAAAAACCAACGTTAAAAAAAACGATTTTCGAATTTTTGTCAAAAAAGAAAAAAAAAAGTGAAGTGGGGATTTGATTTCTCCTAAAAATAGGATTTAAAAAAAGCTGAAATCGACTGAAAGATGGTTTTGTTCTTATTTTGGACAAAATATTGCCTGAATTTAAAATACTCGTTCACTAGTTCGTTGTTTTACAGTTTCCATGGTATCAAATAGCATCCATTGCCTCAAATAATGAAAATTTAGCTTTCAGTGTCTTTGGATTTGTAAGTTTTTTTCAGAATCTTCAAGAAACTTGTGAATTGAATTTTCAACGACTTTTTTTTAAAAAGCAATTCTCTGATGAGTAGTTTTTTCGATTTACTCTTCGTCAGTATCGGTTTCCACATAAGAATTCGGAAATATTCTATACAATATTTTCCCAGATATCTTGATAATTTCAGTTTTTGAAGTTAATGAAAGCACACTAGATTTCTTTGCTGAACTAAAAATGTTTTGTAGATTTTGAAAAACAAAAGAATTTGACAGCAAAAGAATTGCCAATTCTATTTGTCAACTTATTTGGAATTCGTTCTTCTAAAGCATATAATAATTTCGATCTTACTTCAGTGTTGAAATATTTTAGTTCATTTAATAGAAATTCAATTATACCTTCACTTTTTAATATATTCGAATCTAGTAGCTTTAAGCCCTCATCTGCTAAACAAATCGGTCCCAACAGATACTTTTTTTTAAGAATTGAAGTATTCAGATTTTCCAGAAAACTGGTTTTCGAAGGTGACAAATTTACTTTTAAAAAAATGGTTTTTTAAAACATGGCTTGAAAAATTGTCAAACCCTAGAATTGATTATTACAACTGGAGCTACAAACAGGTTTAAAAAGAATGATCCACAAAGAAATTACAGAAATAAAAATTGAAAGACAGTAGAGGTCAAAACTTTGGTAAATTCCAAGGAATAGTTTTTCTGTATTGACTAAATATCGTAAGAAATAAAGTAGTGACAGTATAGTATCCGGTGGTGGCATTTTGACCAATGATAGAATAGTTCTTTGAATTTAGTTTCCTAACTTCCATTTTCAATTAAGATTGAGTGACACGCGAGCTAAGTTTTTCTGCTCCTTTTATTATTTACAATCGAATTTTAATTTCTATTTTTTTAAATGTCTTAATCATAATGATGAATATAATAAGAGTAATAACTGTTATTAAATTGTAAAAGACGCGGAAGAAGAAGTCAATATTAGAGATTTATAAAATGTATATTTATGTTTACGAGACACTTATTGAGAAAATAAAGTACTAATCAAAATTCTAACATTAAGATTTCCATTAATTTTTATGCTTTTTTTATTTCTTTGAGTTTGAAAAACACTGTTTCAGAACTTACTAAAACATTTCATTGAATAATAATAATAATAATATCAAACTGTTAACTTATTATTGGTTTTTAAATATGACATTTTTCAAGGTTTGGAAATTTTTCTTTTTAAACAATCGATGCTTATTGGCTCTCTTAGAAAAAAATATTTTTATTAATTTCATATTTAAAAATGACGTCACTGTTGTTTATAGACTGATATCCTAAATTCTATAGAAAGGCCGTAGTGGCCTGATGATAAGGTCTCGAGTATCTCGAGGTACGGTTCGATATCCGATTCCAGCGAAAGTTTGTTTCACGTTAAATCCGTAAGGCTAAACGTTTTCCCGCTGGTGTGGCATGTTGTGGAGAGGGAGGTTCAAGCTCAGGTGTCGTCATCGCCATATGATCGTGATTCAAAATTATGAGGTTCATCCCCAAACAGCCCTATTTTAGCTTTTCAACGGGGCGTTAATATAACTAAACTAATCCTAATTTCTCTATGATGGATACACGAAAAGAACAACTTAGTCCCCACCCTTCTCCAAAATTCCATTTTACACAAATGGTATGACACATGACGAATGGCAAATTCAATATGTTCTAGATTTGTCTTTCTTTAGTGGAATTTGAAACACATAACCGAATTTGTAACCCTCCAAGCACTAAGGCACTGCGGACTAGGATTCACTGCTAGACGAAGAATTTTCGTTATACTTTATTCCAGTTAAATCTTGATATAACTCGTGTCCACGGTTCAGCCAAAATGTCCCACTTTAAAGCCATACTGTTTGAGTTATCTTTCAATGTGCATGAAACTTTCCCACTTGATTCATCGCGCGAAACCAGTTCCACAAGACCAAAGCGCTACTATAAACGTATATACCCATTTCTTTGTTTTTTACATTTACTTTATTATCTAAAACCTCACTTTAGCGTTATTGTAACTTCATTTTTTAAAATTCTTCTCATTAATTACATAAAAATTAAATAGAATCCTTTTCCTGAAGCCTTCAACATTGAAAAGAAATTGCACTATTAATTCTATAAAATTGTTTGATGTAGTTGATATTATGGGAAATTAGACAAATATTTTTTTAAAAAATGATTGTCAAAATTAAAAAAAAGAAAACTTTGCACTTATTAAGATAGTATAACTAAAAGGACGATATTTATAAAATTTTGATATAGAATAAAATTAATTTATGTGTAATAAGGAAGTTATTTCGAAAAAATGCAGAAATTCAATTTAATTAGAGATTATCAACAACCAATTGGAAGAAGCCTTCCCAGAGGGGTCGGGGATCGATTTTAAGGTGAACTAATTGGTTTTTGCATTTGATGCATAAGGTTGGCTATAGAATTTATTATTCAATTTTTAATAGTTAGTTTTATAGCATTATTTAGGAACACTTTTCGTGTTCTGAAATTCGATCATAAGAAATAAATCCTAAAAATTATATACTTGGCTAGTTATGTGGTCCAGTTGTCTTTACAGTTTGCTTGCAACAAATAATCAACAGTTCTGGTAAAAACTGCATTAAAATATTTAAAATGTGCTAAAAGTCATAGAGAAATTACATTAAAATGATCAAAAATTATCTGATTTTGAAATTGAAAATTGAAGTGGGTGCCAAAATTTATACTTACTAAGGAGACGCACACCTGACTAAACAGGCATTACATACAAGACTTTAAACTTTTTTATAAATAAACTATTTATGAATTATACTATTTTATATGGAATCCACTATATATGAATATAGTTATTTTTTAATTATCTTTAAACAGCTTGAAATTCTGTATTGTAAATATCAGACAAGCAGATTTCTGAAATATATTACATATTTTTTATAAATACGTTTGTTTTGATTTTACGTTGAGGATAAAAAATAATGCTAAAATTAGCAAAGTATTAAATAAAAAAGATAGTAATAAGTTGAAAATGATTTTAAGAATCCAGTGTATTCTTCTAAAAATATATATTTCAAAAATCAGTTCATCCATAACAAAGATTAAAACTTCTTAGATTTCATCTTCAAAACATGCACTTAGAATAATTTATTTTAATTTTAAAAACTTTATTTAGAAATCTACTGCTTCTTCATTTTTAAATACATGAAATATATATAAAAAAAAAATGGTAACACTTATACAAATTCTAGATCTTAATCAAGAAAATTGAAAAGATGCTCCTGTTTTAACATCTTCTACGTGATAGAATCTTAAATTACTAGGGGATAGCAGTTTGGCTCATAGCTTGAATATCCAGGTCAATTTATAGGATTAAAAACGATCTATGCAAATTAAAAAATGAATTTCAATAGCAGTTGCCTGCTTTAAAAATAAACCAATTTTCCCATTATTATTCTTACAAAAGACTAAACAGCAAGAATTGGATATTTTTTTTAACTTAATTATAAATTGTAAAAAAAATACTTCGGATTTAATAATAATATTCATTTTACTGTATGAATGCGAATAACTTAAAAGTAAACATTGCTTAATACGTTTACACAATACAAACTCTTTCGATAAAATAATAAGTTTTTTATTTAATCTCCTTATCTTAAACAAGCTGGTGATGGGAAAAAATCTTTTTTATAGTATATTATTCCTCTCAAGTAAGAGAAAAAGCTCATCGTAATAACCTTCTTGTAAGCATACGATTTTATAAAAAGTAGAAACTTTGTCAGCAGCGCCAAAGTATAAAATTTCTTAAATGCAATCTAAAGCTTTTCTTTCAAGTCTGTGTTTTATCCTAAAACAATGGGTTTTAGTATTCTACATGAGAATATGATAAAAAAATAATAAAAGATTTGTTTTGTTCCAAAATTTTAATTATATCTAATATGGCATCAGGCCTAAAAAAATTAGAAACTTTTCAATCTGCCTCAAAGTTTAAAGTTTTTAATTTAATTTGTTTATTCTCTATAATGGTACTTAAAAGATTATTTTATTAAAGATTTTTTTTTAAATATTTTTCTTTAAAGAAGTGTTAGAAGATTGGGAGCAATTTTCTTTAAACAGTAAATGATTGAATAATAAAATTTGGAATTGTCCATAGTAAATGTCCAATAAGCTGTTTCAAACTGAATGCTTAACAATATGAACCTCAAAGAAGTTCAGTGAAATTGAAAATTATATAGAATTACCTCAGGTTAAGAATTTTATTGAATGCATACTTTGGTTATAAAACTAGATATCATGCTGTTCACACCTGTTAATCAATTATGAAATCTCACCATTGATGTTCAAGAAAGGGCATCAGTTATTTTTTCCAGCCATTCTTGCATCTGCCTATAAAAACTTAGGTCTTTATTTATTTAATCGTTTTGCAATTTTGATTTCAAAAAAATATGTAAATATGTTTGGTTTAAAATTTTCTAAAAACTATTTCTTTAATGATATAACGTTTAAACATCTAACTACCGCATATTGAAATGATTTTTTATATTCAGTATCTTGCTAAAAATAGTTGCCCTTGTTATCTCTCAGGGTTAGAAAAAAAGTGGCATCACAATTCAAAAATAAAACAGGAGAATAACATCTTTCATAAAGGACATGTAAGATAGTAAAAAATGATCATCTACTCTTACTTTTGCTTTCATCATAATACAATCATAGCAAATTTCATTTAAAAAGAACGGACATACTTAAAAACTTTTAATCCAAAACTTTATAAGAGATAACGTATATCATGAATGAAAATAAAATTCCAGATTTTCGTAGGCGGTTACAAATTACATCAGACGCTATTTCTTAAAGTCGATGGATTGGATTGTGTGGTTTAGTGGCGGAAAAGCCTTAGCTCGTCATACTGCGCCAGACATATGGTTAAAATATAAAATACTTGTCATATAAAAACATGTAAAAGTAGAAACTAATTGATAAAATTACATTGCAATGTCTCTTTGCATTATAAACTTCTTAAAGTCGAGTATATTACCTACCTACTAAATACTTACATTTCGTAATTATTGTTCTCCTGTGTCTTGCAAAACATACACAAAACTGCGCAAAGTTCACAGCTTTTTTCCCCAGAAGAGAGTGATAGTATTTTTATTAGAGTATGCAATAAAGTTTTAGGAAGACTAAATTGCTTCACTCTTATGGAACCATTCACAGAATGCAAGAAGTTATTAAAAAATGAATATTATCTTTTCCTTTAAACATTTCCAAAGAAAGGCGACTTTGGGAGTCCTTGAATATGCTGATATATGAAAACCAAATTATTTTTATTTATAATTGTTGAATAACAAATTCAATTTTTTTGTAATAAATAAATACCAATGATAGTGTAACATAAGGTATATTGATTATTTATTGATATTCCTTTTCTGTATTTTCAAAATTTATTCAAAACTCTCAAACACTTGAAAATAAATCTACTTTAATTGTAATTAGAGTTACATAAAATCACAAACAAAATGAATTTAAACATCATTGTACTAACCAATATGTATTCATGATAATTTGTCCATTTTGAATATATTTATAGCATTAAAAAATGAGTATAATTATGATCTCCCTGTAACATGAATAAAACTGAATACCTAAGCTGAGCAAAAAAAAAAAAAAAAAAAAAAAAAATCTCCGCTCACAATTTCTTACACGATTTACACTTCTCATTTTGCTTCGCCCTTCTTAAAGCTTCCCTCCTGCAGGGACAGCTGCCAACTTGTCCTTGCCCGAGTAAGTGAGAACTCTATTTGACTGATATATAGAGGCGCTTAAGATCTTGTGACTGCCGCATTTCTGCAGTCTCGGGTCACGAGGTCCCGCGTTCACACCGTCCGCCTGTCAGCAGCTCATTTATACACATTCGTACCCTGACAGCCGGAGTTTCTACAGATCTCTTGTTAACAATTCCTCTCTCTTTCGAACTTAACTGCTTTCTTGTCTCCCGTGTGATGACGTTTGTACTAAGGGGATCGCCGTCATTTGAGAGAAAGATTATTCTTCTGTATAATGTGGATTACATTTTGTGTCGGGATAATGCATATGATGAAGTTTTATAAGGGGCTTAGTCCTTAAAGAAGTCAAAATATTTGGAAAGGTTCGAGTAGGAATCATTTATATTATATAATCAAGACTCTTCTTGATTCCTAAGCTTGGTTTCGAGAAGTAAATCCAATGATTATATTCCATATAGAGAGAGAAATAAAACGAATTATTTATAAGTTAATTCATTAATGAAAAAAATCAGTTAATTAAAAACGTTTAAAAATCTCAGCAATCCAGATGTTGAATTGAAACAAAAACTATCAAGATCACCTGAACTTCGGGTCGCTTTGATTTACTCACACCTTTGATCTTATATAATATTTTAAACAAACTCCAATATCATTCCTACTTCCCACTGACTCAAAAATGTACAATTTGCAAAAGGCGATTCCTGTCATATATACATGCAGGGACTGCCAACCCACCCGACGCTTCTCTCCATCAGAGAGATACCTCTCCCCTCCCCTCCCAGTGCCCAGAGCAGCTAACCCGTCACCTTATTTCCATAGCGTCGGAATATGATCCAGAATTTAATTTTTTTCCACACCCTTCAAATGAAGGGAAAATGGAGAATATCTAACTTTTGAATATATAATAAATATCCGCTGCAAGGTTGGAAAGTGGCGAGTGGCCCCGATAAGATTCATGTAAAATATGGCGGGCCCGACAATAGCATAAATCACGCCTTTTATTGGCCACAAAATCAATGACATGCGCATTTATCACCTTTCGCAGCGTGCAGGAAGCCCCGCGATAGGCCTAACCCATATAAATGAAGCCCATAAACCATTTTGTATTGTGTGGAGTAGCTTCTTACTGCACGGCTTACGCCAACTTTCCTGTGTATATTTTTCAGTTTTGGCTTCTTCCCCCTCCCCTTTTTTTTCTTCTTTTATTATATTATTATTTTACTCCTATTTTTCTTTCTTTTTATTAGTCGAAGAACTATTCGGTTTTAGGAATGGATGGTTATTCTAACAGGGATTTGAGGGGTAAGAGAATGTGTTATTTCCTTGCTCAGACAAGAAATGAAAGAATGTAATTATGTTGTTTCAATAAATTTGTTTTTTATTGTTATATTGGGGAAATTTTAGGTCACAAAAAAGCACAAGCATAGCAATTTCTTTTCTAAACCAACTCTGTTTATCATATATATAATACACAAATAATTAATAATGTATAAATAAGAACAATAAAAGTAATGACTAAATACTTTTACACCATTTTGAAAACTGTCTTTTTAATGATGCAAACTCAATAGTAGGAATTTTCGATGAATTTTGTTAATTTTTTCGATTTCTACAATTAGTTCACAATATATCGTTGAATTTTTCAATCGTTTATAAAATATTTTTCATTCATCCACTCAAGTTCAAATGCATTTTTTAAAACTTGTAGTGGATGACACTAGATGTCAATATAGTTGTTTTTTAAAAATATTAACTAATTAATTACATTTTTCCAGTAATTTCTATTTGGTCGCCAAAGTTGCTAAATGATCGCCAAGTTTATCGCCAAACCCTGAGATTACTGACGCAACACCCGATCATAAATAATATAAAAAATGAATAGGAAATGAATTAAATGTTTTCATATATTACTTATTTAAATTCATTTTCCTCTAATTTCTCCGAACAGATGATACTGTTGCCCTGAAATTAAAACTAGTTTCATTGTTTCATCGAATATTTAATCACATCAATTTTATTTTCCATTGCTGAAAAATAAGAATGAAGAATTCTACTTAACATCTACACAATTACATTACAAAAACGTAATTGCAATATCGAGAAATTTAGACGAACCAGATATTTACTTTTTTATTAACATTATGATATTATAGGGTTGTCTCCATTAGAAAGGCTCATGCGTTCGATAAATAGAACTCAATTGAGACAGTTAAAAATAACAATGCCTTAATATCAGACAATTTGCCGTAATCATGAACGTGGAGTTATAAAATATGATTTTTCTGAAATCAGATATAAATAATTATTTCCAGAACTAGCTGATCACCTGAGACAACTAACATAATTTATTCATTAATTGATCCATTAATTATGAATATAATGAGGAAAAGAAGTTTAATGCGAATAATATCTTTTATTACAAAGTGGGATCTAAAATAAAGTTTACAAGCAGCAGTATTTGGAAAGTAGAAATTGTGGACGGTAATATTGTTACTCAGAGTAGAGAAGCATGGCACTAGTTGTCTTAGACCAGTCGTTCGAGGCGATAGTGTTAAACCTCAAACCTGATAGTGTTAAAACTTAGACCTGAAAAAGTAATGGCAAGATGACGAGAGAAACGGTCTCGCACAGAAATGCGAGCCGTGATACGATTTCGATGGACCAAGAATGTGTCTCAATTGGACATTCATAGACAAATCGTTGAAGTGCACAGGGAGCGAAGCAATGAGTTGACAATATGCGACGAAATGGTGTCGTTCTTTTGAAGATTGCTGGAAACTTTCGAGAGATTGCTGGAAACGTTTAGATGGGAAGTCTGAAACCACTTTCCACTCTAAGCAGCCATGCTTTGGCTCTCAGTGACTATTTCCTATTCCTGGCATTGAAGAAACATTTATCCAAAAAAAGGTTCATATCAGAGTGATGTTCAAAAAAGAGCCAAGTACTGGCTCTATAGTCAGGACCTGATTATTATCAAGACAGATTAAACAAATGGGTCCAGAGGTATGATAAATGCCTCAACAGGTTTTTGATTATTTAGAGAAGTGACCGCCACATATTACCATTTGTATCCTGTGTCTATTGTTAATAAAGCCTTTTTCCTTTGTTTTAAAAACTCTTTTTGGATCACCTTTCGTAGATGAGTAGCCATGATTTTACATATTTTTCTGAAAATGTAAAATTTAATCACTCTACTATATATAATTGTAAAAAATAATAAAATTCCCTGTTTATTAGAACAATTTTTTAAAAAGCAGTCAAAATTGAATATCTTATAGTTCACCTAAATTAACATCACCCAATCAATTTGCACTCTTCCAAAAATGTTTAAAATTTTTAAATTTTTTAAAATTTTTAAAATTTTTTAATCCAAATTTTTTAAAGATTTTTTTAAAGTATATAATATATTTTTGACTTTCAAATTATTTGGTACTTTTTAGGTGTTCTTTACATTAGTAAATCTTATTTACTTGAGCAAATAGGGCTAAGAAATCGGCTGACGATACAGCGAAACATACACCATTCTCTTAAAATGCCCTTCCCATTTTAACTGAATCAAAAAACATGAAAAAGAAACTTAATTTATAATAGCAAACTGAGTGGAAATCTGTAGAGTCAAATAACTTTATTGTATCAAATATCCCATTGATATCTGGGCCTTGCAGAAAACTGGACGCAATTATTACCCATTTAAGAAGCCGCCATACTCTATTCACATATAAACATTGAATGAAAGAATTTGATGACTCTAAAATGGCAAACAGGCATCATTCTATTAAATATTCCATTAGCTTTTGACCTAGTTTATCTAACTGAAAATTGGATGCAATTATTACCTGTTACCTAAATTAACCATACTCGATTTACACATGAGCAATTGTTGATGAGGAGTATATCCTTCGATGTTCGGTATCTTAATATCAATAGTAAGCATTCGTCTGGAATGTTAACATTTTAATTTTCAACGAATACAATATTTTTATTTTTCTCACATTAGTTTAAAAGATTCATCTTTTTAATAATTGACTTTATCTATGCTATCTGAGTATAGCTCTTATTTTTTTGTTCGTTTGTTTTTCTTAAACTTATAAAACAATTTTTTATGCAGGTTAGCAAATAGACTATTCTTAACACAGAAAAGAATTTTTATTTAAATTTTTAAGATAAGATCATTTGCTATTTCTACAGACTATATGTTTGCACACATTTTATATTTGACACTGTATGATCAAAAATGGTTTTTGAGCCAGTAAATTCCTTTAGTCATTCAGTCTAATTTTCTTTAACAAAATAAAGGAAAACTATAAAAAAATTAAATAGCTCAATAGCAATACGAAATCATTCGAGCTGTAAATGCAATCGCATCAATCGCCATTCCTATCTTTATGCAAAAGGCAGCAATTCATCATCCAGTCATTAATAAAATAATAATAGGTCAAATTTCAAGAATGAAATTGATGACCAAGCGTAAGTTTGGAATCTCCGATTGTAATGTGATCAACAATTTGTATTAACGGCTCTATTCCATAGATTTTGATCTCATTCGATATTATTGTCAGTCATCTGTTCCCAGAAGCCCTTCGAAATCGCTATCTACGCTTACAGTAGGATAGAATTTCACTATTTCTGTCTTTAAAAATCATTATATTGCAGAGACTTCTTTGGAGATCTTAGATTATAGAAGAACTTGAAGTGGAAAAATGATTGATGAGGAAATATATTCCAATAGAGTGGTTAGGTGTGATTCAACTCCCGATAATTTACGGTATCAAATTTTAAAAGTCGAAATTCGAATTTTATTTTTATTTTGCGGTATAACGAGCTAACATTTAAGTTGACAATACACTCAAATACAAAGGGAAAACATTTAAATACTCAAAGTAAATACTAAAAATTATTTCACTCTTGTAAATAATAAAAACTCGAGCAAATCCTAAAGCGAGCAATATTTAAAAGAGTAAATATTAAAAATATTTATTTGAATAAATACTAAAAATATTTACTCGAATAAAATCTAAACATATTTATTCGAGGAAATACTAAAAATATTTATTCAAAGAAATAATAAAAATATTTATTCAAGAAATTATTTAAAATATTTGAGTAAATATTAAAAATATTTATTCGAATAAATACTAAAAATATTTACTCGAATAAATTCTGAAAATATTTATTCGAATAAATTCTGAAAATATTTATTCGAATAAATTCTGAAAATATTTATTCGA
>JAPMOQ010035930.1:1500066-1550291 GCA_026543055.1 Argiope trifasciata
AATTCTGAAAATATTTATTCGAATAAATTCTGAAAATATTTATTCGAGAAAATACTAAAAATATTTACTCGAGGAACTACTAAAAATACTTACTCGAAGAAATAATAATTCACATTATAGGAATACAATTAAATATCCATCAATTTAACTGTACATCTTTTCAAAAAAATTAAATTTGAATAAATATTTAAATTTCACAACTTTTTAAAACAAACAAAATAAAACTTTGTAACATCCTTACAATTTTTTTAAAGAAAAATAATTCACTCTTTATGTATGCATTTGAGCCAGAATGTTACAAAATAATTGTATTTCGAAATCGTTAAGTATAGAGTAGGAAAATGCGTGTTAGGCAAATAGATCGAAAGTTTTCTCGAGCTTCAGAGACAAGGCTTTTAACCCCCCCCCCCAAGCGCTTATTTGAGGTTAGTGGAGGGGTGATGGAATTGACCGAGGTTAAACACCTTGACCTCTTTCGGTGTGGAACACTCTAATTGAAAAAGGTCAAGAGCGGTGACTGCCTTTTACAAATTGCATTGGGCTGGTTTCGACCAACAAACAAAGGTAGATACCTAACTTAATACTGTTCATGATGGAGTTGTTTGTTTAGTTTCGGGAAGAATGTTTTCGTTTCTGTGTAAAGTGAATAACTTTCGCTTTTTCTGGTGAAATATGAACCGGTTGAGCAAGGCGTTGAATAGACTTCTGAGTTAAAAGAATTTAATTGTTAAAAAATTTGAGTGTTAAATCCTGTAATAGCTGAATAGCAAACATGTCATACGTATAAGATCTTTCTCTCCTTTTCTTTATTTACTAGTTGTTTCAGGCGATCACTTGGAATATTACTTATATATGATTATAGATTAGTCTGATATTCAAATTGTTGAATTTAATTGTCTAAACTAATTCTGTTTATCATGTATATGGGCCTTTCTAATGCAGCCTTTCCATAACGTGATTGCGCAATTAAAAACGTAAATAACCGCTTCATATATATTCTAAACTTCACCCTATTGGTACTTCATTTTTATTTGTCTAGTAAATTATACTGATGTTAAAAAGTTTTTACTTTTCAAAAATTGAAGAGAAATTAGGCGAATAAATATTTCATGAAACAATGAAAAAGGTTGAATTTAGGGGCAAAAATATATTATATTATTAGAAATCAGGTGAAATAATATTTTTAAAAATTGCCAAAATTTTTAATGGTTATTAAATTTGTATCACTAAAAAGATAATTTTTTAAAAAAAAATTTGAAAGGGTATAAACTTATTGTGCTATAATGTTTTAGAATAGTATCTCGCAAACATACAGAAAATAAGATTATTTTCATTAATTAAAATTCGAAAAAAATTACTCAAAGTGAATATATTCTCGATATCCAAAGTATACATGAGCCCAATTTAGTACTTATAGATAAAATAGTACATCCTATAGGGTGTCAATACGAATCCGTGCACTCATTCATCGTTATTATCAGCATAAATATAGACTGTGTGCATTGTGAAAGCAACAAATATCTTTCTGATTTATAAACAATAACATTAAAATTATTTTTCTCTCACTTTAGTCCTTATTTTTGAAATATTTTTTCTTGACTATTTCCGTGATGTCAAAAAGTTATTATTTATACCTTACATTTTATTTCACATTGCAATCTCTTGTACTGCGCATGTGCACAAACACATCCATCTATAAAAGGATCGCTTGCTACTTTTACATTTTTATATTAAAAAAAATACTATATCTTCAGCAGCATACAATATATATGTATAGAGGAGGATACAATCAATAAATAAAAATAGGATTTAAAAATACAGTCTACTCATATACATACATAAAATATCTCCATACTATAATTTAAAAAAAAAAAAATTATATTCTGTTAAGGTAAAAAAAATCGATTATTATAAGATTTTGAATTCTTATTGCAATAATTGTTGATTATTTTAATTTAATAATACAAATTAATAATAAATGCACCACAATAAATTACTATTTTTCTTTCACTAGATTTCAAAATTGCGAGTTTATTTTAGATATCAATTTGGAATTAAATTTTATCTCCAGAAAATTGATATAATTCTAAATCCAATTTTCAATAATGAGAAAAATATTCATACAATCCATTGATTTGTCCTGTTTGTTTAATTACAATTTTCAACTGATTTTTTAATTAATATTTTTGCTTCTATTTAATAATTAATAATTTTCAACTGATATTGAGTGAAAATAGATATGACGAATAATGCTCAAAAATGCATGAAAATAAATAACTTTACTCATTTGGAAATTTAATACCAACTTCTAACTCCTGTATTTCTTTCAGTCAGTGCAATAAATTTGATTGCTGTTTATAATCTTTTGTCGAAAAAGAATCATATCAATAAGTGGAAGAATAAGCAAAATTTTTCCTCTAAAAATATCTTAGTTCTCTATTCTTTCATGAAAATTATCATTTCATTAAATTTTACTCTAATAAGAAGTTTACTGACTCCGAAGCATTTTTCAGGTATGAAATAGTAATGCTGAGAAATGAAAATGCATGGGAGTTTGAGGAATTAATGGGTTGGAAAATGCTCCAAAACTTTCCGATCATTTTTGGCGATTCAGATTTTGACTCTATAAAACAGTTTGTAGATTCAGTGCTAAACACCTCCGGTGAAAAATGGTATAAAAGCAATACCTTTCAAATTTCGTTGCATGTTTAAAATTATTAAGAAAAGAGTGCTAAAGCAAAATGTAAAAGTTCTATATCCTGCATATGTAAGTGTAAGTTCCATATAAACGTAATATGCTTTACGAAATTCATTTTTCGGTATCCTGCAATATTTTGTACTATTTTATTTTGTCAAAAGTGAGATTACTTCCCAATAAAACTAATATTCAAACATTATCTTTTTCCTTCAGTAACAAAAATCATCTACTTTGCATTTATCTTATCTCAAACGGTCTATAAAATCTTTTATCTTAATATATTTATGGCTATCAGTTGAGATAATTTAAACCTTTGCAAACCAAACATTTAAATAAACCAGATGACAAATGTTCTTTTCATTTCATTATTTTATAATAATTTTTTTTATTTTATTATAAATAATGTTTTCTTTAATGTTTCGAACTTACAAAGAACCATAACTATTCCATGGTACTGAAAACATTAATAGCGACACAATATAATCGTTTCAAAATATCTGACATTATACAACTTCCAATTCCTATTGATCCAAATTTAAGCCACACTCCGACTTATTTTGCTTTTAATTTTTATTCTATAATAATAAATAATACGGAACATCATACTGTATTTCTTTATTAAAATCCCGTTTAATTGAAAGTAAAATGCGACGATTTCCCCCCTCAAGTTGTTTATCATAAGTCATAGAATAATCCATGAGAATAATTGATAGAGAGCATATATCTTTGTACAATAAACTTGCAAGACTAACTTATTTGGCAAATTTATTACAATGAAATGAACTTTGTGTTCAATTTCTATATTTAAAAACTCATTAGTAAAATTATGTTAAGGCGTTTCAAGTAATGCCTATATTTTTAACATTTATAAAAAGGATAGATTTTCTTCTAAATTTTTCAAACTAAATAAAATCTTTCTTTTTTTCATAACCAAATAAGATTGTGGATATGAAACATAATAATTAAAATTTCTCTATGAAATTAAAGGCAATATTTTTTATTAAATTATTCTTTGTTCGGTTATGCTTGATTTTTAAACTCTGAATCATATATGTAAGAGTTATACTTTTTGCTTATTAATTCTCATTTTTTATGATGCAATTGAAAGTATTAGTTGTAAACAATCTAATTTCCAAACAAATTAACACGTTCACTGCCACCATCCACGCCTAATATCAGGACCATCTATCTAATGAGATGACCCCTTCTTTGCTATCTTTTAATTGTAGTAGAGAAGGTGCCATCTAATAACATAGATGGTTTGGCACAATTGCATATTATTTGTAACACACAGGCACGTCAGTGGCAGCGAATGTCTTAAAAAAAATGTTAACGGACAACTTTTTCAGCTTGCCACCTGGCGGTCGCTTGATAAAACTTGAGTCTGTGCTAGGGAGTCATAGTTAAGTATTGATAGTTACCCACGAGAGTTGGACTTTTCCTTAAATGTTTGCATTAATTTTTTGTCCTAATATTGTTTTTCGTGCGTTTTGTCCTTTAATGTTTCATTAAAAAATTTTAAATCATATAAACTTTTTTCCTTAACAGTTTTGATTTTTTCCCTCGCAAGAATAGTTTTGGTGCCCAATTTTAACCAGTTTTGTTTACGTTTACAAAAATAAATAAATTGATGTTTAAGACAATAAAAATTAATGAATAAGGAAATAAATATACCTTTCAAAACATCATTGTTTAATTTAAAGTCCTGATAGGGCTATTTCTGAAAAAACTTCAAAAATTTAAATAGTCGTAGTGAAAAAAAAAATCCTCAATTCCTGATTAATTTGTTTAAAGGTTACTTAAAATGTGCTTTTATAGTCATATTGGTCTATATTCTAATTCAAAGACAGAGTGCAACAGTTCAGCATGTATGCCTGATGTCTGGTAGAATCCTTCATGTTACGATCAACCTATAATGAAATTCTGAATAATATTATCATCAGGAACACTTACATGTAAAAAAAATTCTGAATTGTTATACGTCCGAAAGGGAATGGAAAATCTATTAGAAACAATAGTAAAGGGGAATAGCTGAAAAGATTATTTTTCTTTGAAATTTTTGAAGTAATCTTAAGATTCTAGTTTGTTTGTTTGTTTTATTAATAACACTTAGTAGTCAGTTTTATTATATTTAAGTAAAAAAAAAAGGTATTTCATTTGACTTTTCGACTCATTTCCATTATCACAATCTGAATATTGCTATGCTCAGAAATATGATTACGGATATCACATTTCTAAATTCCAAATATCATTTCTTTCCACGCAATTAGCTAATAGAAAAGAGTGTGACTTACGCCACTCCTCCCAGATCTGGGGTGCAGCGTTTAATAACAAACAAATACAGAGTGAAAGCGAATAGAATGAGCGGAACCAACCCCACATCTGCCGGGCGGAAAAATTTCCATTACACTGGAAACCGAACTTAACTAAAAGAAAACGTTTTGCATTTCATTTAACATAATCGAAGTTTTCAATTTTTCCGTGCAGCCGAGTTTATTGCGGTGAGTGGAAGGAAAAATGCTCGCTCTTTCGGCTTGCTCGGAATGGAAATGTTTCATTAATACAGACACACTTTCCGCAGCTGGTAAATCTGATTTGCTTTTATTTCTCGCCAAATACGAAAGTAATATGCTTGGAAAAGTTTCGTAATGCTTTCTTCTCGGCAAATAGCTCTTTTGTTGCGTTCTTTCAGGTTTTTATCAAGAATGGTATTGAGAAAACTCAAATGCCTATTTACTGGAAAAGGATAAATTTTTGTTTAGTAAAGAACTGTTATTTGTAGCAATTCCTGTTTTGAGAGTGCTCAATTGTTTAAGTTTTTCAGTTCAAGGTTTCTTTAAAATATTTTCAAGACAAAACAATTCTATAAAATAACTCTTTTGATCCACAGGCGAAAAAAAAAATCTACGAAATTATTTATGCATGAAAAATCTTTTTAAAATCTAACGAATACGTATACGTATAGCAATAAAGTAACCAATGAAGAATGTAATGATTAAAAAAATAACACTTATGTATAGTTTTTTGGCAAATAAAGTTCAGTTTCTTTTTCTGAGAAGAAAATAGCTCTTTTAATTACTGATATTGTACTTGTAGGAGAATTTTTTCATCACTTCATTTTTTTCCCTTCTTTTTTGACATACTTTAACAGTATAACAAGTTTTGTATTTAGCTTCGTGATACAATGAAAAAAATCATGCATAGATTTTGAACCACATATTTTTGACTATTAAGGTTCAAACTGATAACCATCTACAATTTTTGGTGTCAATATTAACTGATGAATTTTGAAATGTTCACCAGTTCATTAATCAATTCATCAGTTAATATTTATAATATGCCAGTTATAAAGACATGTATATAAAATCATCAGTTCATATTGACATGTGAGTTATCACGTTCACATGCGCAAAGACGGAAAGACCGGCGCTGAGATTACTTCTAAAATCTGATCCATATCTTTGATTTTCGTACACAGACAATATCTTCGAATCGCACCATCTTCGAATTACCATGTCCACAAAGAAAGAAAGGCAGATAAACAGGCTTAATTCGAAAAATAGTTTTATCGAATCCAGAGAAGTCTACAATACGGAGATTAATTTAAAACACATATAAACGAGATGTATTAAAATTTTGACGATTACAGCATTTTGCATCCTAGAAAGCAGAAAGCGCGGGCTGTCCATATTTATAGATCTCAAAAGAATATCTTCTTAGAAGTAGGATATTCAGTATGACGTATCTTGTTACATATATGGCTTTTCAAAAAATTAGTTTATGAGTTAAAATTAGTTTTACAAGCATTGGTATTGGGCAGTAGATGGCTTCTACAACAAAATGTTGCATTGCCATTCATTAGCATAGGACTTAATTCAACTCTCGAAATTGCAGCCATCTTCCTCAAGACTATTGACAGTAGAAATGTTCTAATAAGGAACTTGCGTGGGAGTTAGAAGAATTAAGTTCTGCCTCAGGTATCATCCGCGTCAGCTGTTCGCAATTACATTGAAAAGACTGAAATTATAAAAGGCAAAAATAATTCATCATCATTTGTAACATAACAAGGAACATTCTTCTGAACAACTCAGTTAAGTAAATCTGTAGATGATGTAAAATTATAGACTAAGCCATCATGGCGCAAGAAAAAATAAAAGGACATGTCACATGAAAAAGAAAATTCTTTCTAAGTGGATGGAATAACGAATGAATTTATTTTGTATTCCAAACTATTATTTTTAGAACAGGACTTCCCAAACTTACGTGAGTTCTCTATTATAAGGTTAAAAAATAATTTGTTAAACTCTTGCATTGTGCAACATAAATAGCTGTAGATATTTCCTAAATTTGTGCACTGCACTATATAATACTATATAAATTAATACAGTAGTACTTGCTGATTTACCAGATGTGATTGCTGCTGATGCTAAGTCATAAATAAAAAGTTTATTCACAAGAAAGTAGTTATAATAAATTAAGGACATTTATGGGAAAAGAATAATTTTAGGGCAGAGAGCTTAATCCACCAACTGCTTATTTATTGATTTTCTCGGAATAAATATCAACTTATTTTCTGCAGCAAACCGTGGTTCTCTAGTTCTATTATATTTATCTTTTATTATTACAATTATATGATACTATTATTCAGTAGCATATAGTAATGTCTTATTTTGTTAAAAAAATATTTCGACTTTTTTCTAAACTTATGTTTAGTTAATGGTTTCAAATAAAAAAAACTCGGCAATTAGAGCATTAATTTGCTGAAAAGCAAAGCTAAATTAGGTAATAATTAATGGGGTTTTCTTTGTAAACCATTATCAAATTCAAACTGCGATTAGTCAAAATTCAAAAAAAGTTGAAGAGGCCATGAGTTTTGTTTCCGTGTCATAGGATAGTAGATTGTGACAAGATTTAGTTAGAACTCATCGTATATATTCTAGATCAGGTGACGTATCAAAGTTTAGACAATGGAGCGCTAGCTAAGATATTGCTGCTATCAAACAACGGTTCAAAAATATATAATCCATTTCTAAACAGCCCTTATTTAGTTTCAAAATGGGATATCAATAAAACTAAAAAAAATCTAAATATAGTAAAGAAATATCTGTAAGTTACACATTTTCTGATTACACTTTACAAGTATATATCTTATCAGAATGGTATCAATTCATACGATGCGATATTATTGCATTCTGATGACAGAGTATTGCATATCGTACCTTGTACATTGAAATAGCAATCATACCTCATATTTTTGCAAGAACTGCAAAACTGCAATTTTATTCCAAATGTACTTTTCCGAATACACATTTTAATGGATAGCGAAAAAGATAAAGATTGTGTAGTTACCTCAATGGTAGAAAAGGTTATTCGTTCTTTTCTCTGAAACTTTTGTGTATATTAAGTCACTTTGGTTTTTTCATATTCAAATAGCCAGAATTCATCGAACTTTTTGATTTGCTGAAAATGTTCACGTTTGTACACTTGTGAATTCTTCATAACAACAAATACACTATTTTGATATTTTCAAAATTTTTTAAACAATTAATCTATTTATTTGAATTTTTTTTGCTACGAATAAAATCATCTAATAGGGAAATTTAGAAAATTCAATTTCATGAGACCATTGAGACCATTATATTTATGATTTAGCGCATTTCGCGACCAGCTGTTTCCCTGAGGATACTGGTTATATTTAATGTCAATTAAATTCCACAACAAAAGGTTTTTAAGCAATAAATTGCAGGATTTATTAAAACAGGCCATTTTAATACACCAGTCACATGACATAACGTTATTACATATGAAAATTTATATTTCAACTAACTTTCAAATTTCATAGTATTGAAAATGCAATTTTTTTTTAAATCTTGTAAACAGCACAATTATTAAACAAAATTCACCTTTGACTTTTCATAACGGAAGAAAATGATGTAATCAAAGATTTGATAAAAAGTGAAAAGACAACAAACTTCGTTTTGAGACAACAACGTAATCTATAGTTTGAAATTAGGCACACACACACACAAAAAAATATTCTTATTTTTTATTTTTGTCTGTGAAGAACTTTTTTCATATGCTTAGATTATTTTATACATTTGATTAAAAAGTAAAATTATTTCTAATATTTAAAAAAAAATTCTTCCTTCATGCTTACATTCGTTCCTTTTTATTTCATTTATTTTATATGCACCTTAAGAATTATAGAGAGAAATATGATTTATAGAGAGAAATTGAGTTTATATGAATTATAGAGAGAAATTGAGTTTATATGAATTATAGAGAGAAATTGAAAGAATAGAGTGAATTTATCATAATATAATTGTTTATCCTTTCAAAATGGAGAGGAAGAACCAATAGAAATTATTTAAACCTCTCTTACCTGCTTTCTTTTATTGGATATTGAATAAATTCAACGCATTGCATAACTTAGTGTAGATATTGCAATATGAATATTGCATAAATTATAACTGCTTTAACAATTCAATTGGTTAAAGATATTACAAATTAAAGGATATTAGAGCCTGAAATCTTTGAGATAGCGTGATATTAATTTAGTCTTTATTTGTTATTAATATTTTTTTAGTTTATCCTTAATTATAGCATTTATTGAGGAAAAATTCATTAAATATCATCGAGGCATAAGCAGATAGAAATCCAGTAGCTAAAACAATGAAATGAATTGTTATAAAATATATTTATAAAATTAGAAAAATAATTGTGCTGAAATAAAAATTAATATCACTTAACAACTATTTTTTTTTTTTGAGATTTTTTTAAATCGTCGTAAAAATTACTTTTAAGCAATAATATGTTACAAAAGTAATGTAAAAAACTAACATTCATATTGATTTTTAATTAATCAAAAATTAAATGAGTACTTAGGAGATATCTTTCTTTAAATCAACCTACTAACTAAGAAATATGTGTGTAGATCAAAGGCTTGCTCTCTGAAGCATCTTGCAGATTTTTGCATCTCGCATTTTAAATCGTGGAATTAGTAGATAATATAGAAAAATATAATAGTTATACTAATTATATTATCAATATTTTCTAAGTCCTTGGCGAATTGGCATTGATGCATTAAACGTGAGTCTCAAACTAAAAAAAAAATTATATAGTTGTTGTTTAATAGTATGTAATTGTAATATTATATAATTAACTTTCTAAAATTTGAAATTTGAATTAATGAAATATTTTTAAATATGTTAGATACATAATAATTTTATTATTTGTTTAATATCAATTAACAGTTTTTTGCTATTAATATTGAATCCAACCATAATGGGGGAAAAAAAACAAGTTTAGGTGATTTGCTTTATTTACTACTTGAATTTATTAATGTATTTTTTTGAATAAGCGAAAAATGTGGAACATAAAAAAGAACATTGAAATATGATTGTAAGAAAGGCTGTTATTGTTAAAGATGAACTTAAAGTAATTTTTTAACAGTTTTGTGATTACATTACTGAATCTGAAGAGCAATTATACAATTTTCTTACTACAAAAAGAATCAAATTTCTTTGCACTAGCGTTACATGTTTTCGTCGTATATATTGTGACATTTCGAGAAACTAAAGTTATTCAAAGATGAAACCCAAAAACTGAGAAGTGATTCGCTTGCGCTTGATTGGTGTAGTAGCGCCATCTATGGGTTATTCTGTAAACAGTTAGTTAATAATCTCCGATATATAGCGAACTAGAAATGTTATCACTCGCTGGCAAATTAAGCTTACTAACTTGTAAATACTTGAAAAGTTTTATTAATTAATTTTAATATAGAATTAATTATTTTTAATTTACGTTTATTTCTAAAAAAAGAAATAATTTTAAAAGAAATAATAAAAAAAAATTTTTTTTTAATAATTAATCTCTGTCTGTAGAATTTTTACATTGTCCACAATTGTCTTTTTTAAAACCCTCTTATAAACAAAAAGTTTGCAAATTTAAACTCAAAAATGTTTACATGTAGTAGGAGTTTTTGAATGAAGAAGGTAGTCAGTAAATTATTTTAAAATATATCAGATTTTTTCATTTGAATCCTCTTTCAGTTATGATTTGATAAATAAATAAATGCTATCCTTAATTTAAAAGTGTTTGCCTTCTTTGAAAATATCCTCCATAAGAAAAAAATCTGAGATTTACATTGTTAACATTAATGGGAACCAAAATTTTAACGAATACTTCCTATTTAAATAATAACTTCTTTCAGCAAATCTTTCATTTTTAAAACAAAATAAATTGACGAAAAATTAGTTTAATTTTTATAATTTGAAATTTAAAAATATCCTGACTTTTTACTTGTTCTTGAAATCAAATAGCAAGGGAAAAAAGAAGAAAATTTCAAAGACAGAGAAATTACGTAATGAAAATAAAATTAATAACTCTATCCACTTTTTACGGCTTAATCCAAACTACAGTAAACATGAGATCATACTGATAGGAGCTAAAGTAACACCATTATATTTTGAAACGTATTGAAATCGATAACAGTATTTTAATCAAACAATCATAGAAATAATTTTTATCCTTTAAAAATTGAAAATAAATAAGTAAATATTCCTTTAATTAAATTAATACTAATTTTTCATTTTCTTTTAATGTTCTAATCCTATCTATTAATCTTGAAAATCTCAAGAGTATTTACGATAAATTTTGTTGAACTTTGATTAGATGATTAATTACACTTAAACTAGGCTGGAGAAATGAGCAGGATTTGGAATAGAGCCATTCTAATGATATTATACCGTGCGCAAATAATCATTTAATGGTCAATGCCCTTTATTTAATCCAAGTTTCCATAAATAGGAGCAATTTTTAGAACTGTCGCTAAATGACGATCAGCGTTTATTGATTTGCAGTCCTATGTAGCCACTGATAACTTGACAGCACGCAAACCACTGACGAGATTGTTTAGAATTTTGCACAAAATTACAGAGAAATGTAGCCTCCTTAAGAAGCTATTGATGAATGTTTCGAACAAAACATGAATATTATCAACTGTTCCAACTACGCTCAATAATTTCCAAATCTCTTTAAATATTTTCCATGTATAAATGAATTATGTAAGTTCCAGTAGAAGCAATGAGTAGTATCAAGTGACAAACTAGTCAGAACCAGTTTCATCCCTTTCAAATATGCAATATGCAAACAAAGCATGTTTATAGGCACTAAAAAATCTCTCTTAGGAGATGACGATAAGGTGCGATACGCAAGGACGCTTCTTGATATAGAAATATTTGTCAAAACATCACATTTCGATAGTTTCAAAAACAGCCAATTCTCCTGATATCGCTCCATGTGATTTTTTTCACCAATGCAGAATTTATTTAATATTAAAGAATGCAGTAATGAAAATACTGAATAAATGACACATCGAAATTTGTAATCCGTATTTACATCTTGTATGAAAGATAGTAAAAATGAATTGCTAAATATGACACAGCTTTCAAGACAGAATTTTACAGTATAAACTGATTCTACATGTATTCTATCTTCAATAATAAAATAGATAGTTCTCAATTAATAAGAGTTATTATATAAATTTAATTTGTGGTTAATTAAAAAGCAAAAAAATCTCTGTTTTCAAAAATCAAACTCATTTTCTTGATGTTATGGAATTCTCTGTTCAATAACACGAATTCATTAAATAATTAAAATGCATCAATTGTCTATGAAATGGATCTTATTCTAGAGCTCAGCACAAATTTTGAAAATTCTTTTATTTAGTTATTTTAATTTTTATTTTGGTAGCGACCGATTTTTTAACAGCATCTACATATTGATATTTCTGTTTCAATTCTTTAAAAAGCTTAAATCATATGAAAGAAAAAAAATTAGACGTCACTATGCAAACCATAATCAGTGGTTTGGGTTTATCACTTGAGAAAGGAAAATGTTAAAAACCGAAAAAAAGCAGTATTTGTATTAAATAAAACTGGAAATTTCAAGAATAATTTAAATTTTTTCAAGCCATAACGCTATCTAAATTTGACATTAAATACTAAGAGTTACTTAAGGCTCTTTTGTTTCCGAGGCAGAAAATATGGAAAAAGAAATGGTTCGACGATTTAATTTTGGCATCCATACCACTTCTTTCAAAAGAAAAAAAAATAACATGATATCAAACTTCAAAGTAAGACAACGTGCTTTAAAAATTAACTCATATGTGCAATCACTGTTTCTTTTGGAATATATGTGTGTGTTATGGTCGAGGATTTTGTGTAACTATTTATGATTTTTCAAAAATAATTGCTACTAAACTTAAACCTCGTTGCTTATGAAATGGGTCGTCGTTGCGTCGTTAATTTGTTACAAGGAATAGCTGCTGGTGATATATACACTTTGTGGCATTTTTAATGTCATCACCTTCAGTGAGCATATTTCCATACCCTACTCTTTAAGAAAGAAAAATACGAGCATGCAATAAAGTAACCCACAAATTCGTGTAATGATATGATATGCGACTTTACAATAAGCAATAATCTTATGGTACATCAATCAAACGTTGTTGAGGGCAATATAATGCCTGAAAAAATGTAACGCACAATATATATCGCTTGGAAAACAAAATTATAAGATTTATTTCAAATTCAATTTCTGTATTATATGCTGTATAAAGCTTTTAAATTAAATAAATAAATTTTTTTGTACGTTCTTTAGAAATAGACAGAACATACAAGCTGTGACAAGAAAGAGGTAGTTCCAAAAATCATGCAAGTGCCACAATCCTAAGAAAGAAAATTTTTGAATGAAAATACTTTCCTAATATGTAAGGACAGTTATAAAAAAAGTACATCTATCTATAATTTATAAATTGTGATTCTTAAACAATTTTTGCTGCTTTCCAAAAATTCGAAAAATTAGAATTATTTCCTGTTTTGCAGTAAACCATTCAATTTGTATTTAAATCTTGTTTTAAGCATAATAAAACCCTAAAGTATTTCTAACTCAACCTAAGTTTTCTAAGGAAAGTTTAACTGCGGCTGTAGACTTTTGAAACAGTTTGGAAATGAATTAAATCATTCTGAAAAACAAATGAATGGGAAATCATGAAATTAATCCTAAGAATAATAGTCTGAGGCAATTTACTTTGAATAATTCTAAGTAAACAGTTCTTGAAAATTAGCAGAATAGGCCAAATTAGCCGGATGTAGGGAAAAGATAGCTGTTTTTTTTCTGTACTTAATAATCCGAACTTGTATATTAAGCGCATTTTTCTTTTAGTTTTTCTTCTAAAATGCTCATGTCGTGTGAGTTTATTTGCCTTAGACATTACATAATTAAATTAAACTCCATCGCTCATCAGAACTAGCCAGTTGTATGATGGTAAAAGAACGAGCGTTATATGGAAAAAGTTGTAAAAATATATAGGCCTTCTTAACCATAAAAAAAAACTTCTTCCTTTTTTTTTGGAATACGGAAATATGTATATATAACAAAAATTGATGTTGCAAACACTTTAAAATAAGCAATAAAAAAAGCTGGTGTTGCGGCCACTCTTTAAAATATTAATTTAACAAACACATTATTTACAATCAAATACCATATAAATTAAATATATATGAAATAATCAAAACTTTAAAGAAACATTACAATAATAAATAATAATAATAAAGGAACAAAAACCATTCCGCAGTGGAATTCATTGTAGTTTTTTTAATCATCATATTTTGTTTCGATTGTAAAAGGTTTCTGTATAATACAGAGTAAAGAAGAAACATTTGCATTTTTCATTTCGCCTCTATTTTGGTAAATATAAAGCTGTCTGGCATGTGCTCAAAACCGCAGAGCTTTTCGCATTTGAAAAAATACTCTTGTCATATAACTACACTGCGAGTGGATTCCATTTAGATATCTTGAAAACCTTGAATATAATCGTTCTAAATATTAATAAAGTGTATATATAATAACTACGCTTAACGTCCGACGTCAATTCCGAGAATAAAAAAAAAAAGCAACAGCAACTGATTAACGCAAAACAAACGTAGCTGCAAATTAACAAGATCACTTTTCATTTTTTCCCAGTTTCATCCTGTCCAAAAACCATTGCAAACACAACGCGCAACCTAACACCTCATTATCACCAAAAATCAAAACTCGCCCGCATTTTTCTTCTTCAGCCACCCAGATAAACGCCGGAAAGCGACATAAATCTGCCCATCTTCGCCAAATAAATGCATTAATTTAAGAGGAGCTTTCCGACGTCGTTAAATAATAGCACAGGACCCAAGCAAAACAAAAGAATGTTAACTCCTTTAAAGGAAAGAGTAAATGCGCTTTTTGTCATTCTTCCGCGATCGCTAATGCTAGCGCCCTTCTTTTTTTCCCAACAGTGCCGCGCATTCCGCATGGAATCGGGGACAAGCTGGTCGCCCGCTTAATTACGCTCGATTATTTCTCCCTTACTAATTAGAAATCCGAACCACTTTTTACGAGGTATGGTTCTGTTGTTTTTAACCCGTTCTCCCCGAATTCCGCCTTGTAGGGATTTATTGTATTCGTAGGGATAAATATCGGGTGTCGAGTCCCTGCCAACCACTGTCATTAAATCACTCGCCTTTTTGGAAGAGAAAAGTTTCCGTTCTTAAACTTTAAATGTATTAAATTTTCTTTTGCTCTACTTTCAAATTTTACTTCAGATTAAAAATTTAGTTTATTTTTTTCTCCCTTACGTATATTTTGAATTTGTACAGAAATTTATTTAAACTATACTACTAATAAAAAAGAATGTGTGTGTGTTTTGATGCTCTGTAGGCAAAACTTTTTAAACCTTTTACAGAATTCGGCAAGCACATACTTTGAAGGGTGCAAATATGATTCTAGACAAAAATGTCTTTAATTTTTATTAAAATTTTAATTATTCAAAATTTTTTAATAGAGTATAAAAATTTAAAATTTTAAAATTTTTATTAAATTTTTAATTAATTAAGAATTAAGATGATGAGTTTTTGTGCAATAATTTTAGATAATGTAACTGTACGGAATTAAATCTTTTGCGGTTTCAGAACATAAGAAGAAAAAAAAAAGTTGAAAGATTTCAATTTATAGTATTGTAAATATTTCCTAAAGTTGAGTATCTTTTTTAAAAAAAATGCTTTCTCTCTTTTTGCTTAATTTCTAATAATATATTGCATTTTTACCCTGAAATTCACATCATTTTTATTGAAACGATAATTATTTCATCGCGTATTTTTCTCTCAGAGTTAAAAAAAGGCTTACAAAAACTAAAGAAGGACCCTATTTAATATCTGTGTAATTTACTATTAGAATTTTTAAAAAGTGTTACAATATAGTGGAAATTAGAAGACAGATAAGCCGTACATTTACGTTTTTATATTTCTATGATGACGTAACATTAGTCTGCATTAGAAAGCTTCTTGAGATTATAAACAGATTATATATCAGAAAATTTTAAAAAATGAATTGTTAATGCCTGACAATTTGATGGAATCATGGACGTGAAGTTATATTAAAACGATTTACTTGAAATACAGCTAATTAATTAAGAATCTCAGTGAATAAACTAGCTATTGTGGTGATATCTTAACATGCCAGTAACAGCCACTGAACATTGGTGATCACTTTTGTCTATTATATATGTTACGCGGCTGCAAAAGCGGAAGATTGCGATATCAATCCTTGGCATAATTCAATCTTTACATTGCCATGACTCCACAATATAAACCGCCACACTATAATTTATAATTTATAGCCGTGAGTGAAATGATTAAACTTTGACTAATAATTAATAATCTGCGTTATAGATTTGAATAAGAGTTGTTGAATGAAAACCCTTGTTTCAAAAGGAGTAGAATAAAGTTTCTACATAGACTTATTTCAAATTCTTCAGTTTTGTTTCATGAAATATTGAGAAAAATGGCTAACTTTATTGATTATTCATTTCAAATTTAATTTGTTTTATAAATACTTATAATTAATTAACCTTGCTTCATATTTTCAAATATAAAACTTTAAAAACAATTTTTCTTTCAGTTCTTTAAAGTTTTGGAATTTTATTATTATTATGTACTAGATAGCAACATGTTTTAAAATTTTCAGAGCTTTATTATCACTTTATACGATTCGAGGGCATTTATTTGTGAATTTGAGAATATATTTATTTTCTGAGCCTCATAATATTCATTACAATGAATTAAAAATGAAAAAAAAATACTAACTTTATAATAAATTTACTTTTTAGTATGAAAATAAAAGTATAATTTTCAAAACAGCTTTTATTATTTATCATTAGTTAAGGTTTCCTATCTTATTTGTTTTAAAATTTTCTTATAAAAATTAATGATGTTGTAAAAAATAATATAATTAATAGGAATGGAAAAAATATTTCCGAAGGCTCTGATTTAAAGGGATGATTTCGCAAAAGCTTAGATTCAGACTTATAATAATAAATGATTAAAATAATATCTTATTATTATTTAGCTTATATTTTAAATACTCTGAAAAAGAATTTCTATTTTTATTCAATGAGCTTTATTTCAAGTATCTTTTATTCAATATCTAATGGGAGACTGCGAATTTTTACCTGAAAAGTACATGAATACTTTAAAGAAGTTTAAAACTATTTTGCGAGATTTTCCTTAAGAATAAATATTTGGAATTTTTTTTTTTTTTTTTGATAATGCATAAAATTTACTTAAAAAAAACTTCTCTAATTCAATTACAACTTTAACAAATTGAAAATTAGTAAAGAAAACAATTGGAAAATATCAAGAATCGATTTTAAAAAAAATTAATAATTGTTTTTATCAAAATAACATTATTCAGATATTTTTTCATCTAACAATTTCCAATTAGTTTTTTTCATTACTTATCTTCATTGCCACACAATTTAAATTACAACAGATGACATCTAGCTCCACCATATTTAATACTACTAACTTCACAATATCTAACATTGCTAACTTCACGGTATCACATCCTTTCTCCCCCCCCCCAAGTAAAATTTACTGCGGATTTTAAAATTGAATAAGCGAAACCATTTGATTTGAAACATGAAATGAAATGACTTTTTTTTCTTTTAAATCCTTAAATTTCTTTTAATCCCTTATTCGTTTAAGATATATAGAGAAAGTATTATGATTTTTAAAAAATGATCCTCACGTTTTGATACATTTTCATGTGTTAAGCCTCTCAAAATAGGAAAAACACATTTTCAAAGTTGCATCTGTTTTGTGAACTCAATAACTCAAAAATGCTTTGAATCAAGTCCATTTGCAAGAAGATTGTCTCCCTATAGTGAAAAGTAAACAGGATAATTATAAAATCTAAAGAGCCAAATAAATAAAATTTTGTATATATTTTTTGCATTTAAAGAGTAGATTCGTGTCAATCTTTGAAAAAATAAATCAAAGGTTTACTATTTGTCAGTTTCACAATTTATTTGGTTATAAAAGCAATAACTCAAAAATTCAACGACTTAGACTAGTATCACATTACTAAATTTTTAGCCCTCGATTCATTTCAATTTGTCAACTGAAAGGGATTCATAACCCTTACTTAGTTTTCTACGTAATATGAAACACAAAATGGTCATGTGCAAAATTCTGAAAATAAAAGCATAAGCACTCATAATTTACAGATTTGTTTAAAATTTACTACTTTTAGGAATTAACAGCTTATTTTTAGGGAGTATGAGAGAAAATTTTTGGAAAATGTTCCCATTAGTTTCATCACTAAAGCAACTTAAATGAAACAATAAAATAAGTAACTTAAATAAGTAATAAAAACTTAAATTTTTAAAAATCTATTCGAAAAGCAAGGTAGGAAATCGTAAAATAGCTATTTTATTATTTCTTATAACATAATATAAATAAAAAAAAATATTTAAATTAAAAACACTATATTAATTTCTATTAGGACATTATATAAACAATTAGAATAGCTTTATGATTGACAGACAGGAACAACTATGAAAAGAAACATTCTCATTAAAAAAAAACAGAGCTAATTTAAACGTGCAAAAATGAACTTTGTCCTCGGGGATTACATGTCTATATCTAAGTTGGGCAGTAATAAGACTCGTACGATGTTAGATGCTAGATTTGCCGTTAGTGTCTCACGAGATAAATCAATTCATCTTAATTTGTCTCAGCAATAAGGTAAACGTAGAAAGTTATGGCAGCTACTCTATTGCGTTCCTTTTTGATTATTTTTTCCTCTCCTGTTGAATAACCAGTTGCTCTTCATGGCACATCATGTAAAACACTAGCACAAGATATATTGCATAATCACTTACAAAAATTTTGTTATATAATAATGATGGAAGTAAGTTCGCTTATATATATAATATATATATATTTAACAATAACTAAAGCCTTTCTGTGTATAAATAATCATCTACTTAAACCAAACTAGCCGCTGTTGATGACTAGATTGTTTGCCCATATTATGGACTTTTTTAGACCGTTAAATGATTAATAAAAAATATTTTTTTTAATATTTTGTCTAGGATTTTGATAAGACAGTAAATCATGAATACAATCGAAAGAAATTACATAAATTAAAAAGTATGCACATTAAGGGGTGGGAGTCCAAATGAAAATTTTATAATGGAATCAAAAGTGTGCTACTGGATATTTTGATAAATCGTTTTGAATTCCATCATAGAATCATAATTTTATAACAGACTGTGCATGCAATTAAATTTAAAAAAAATTAAATATGCATAAATAATTGTAAGGAAATCAGATTAATATTATTAAAAAGTTAATTTGAATCATAAGCTTACATAGAGCGTAGTTTTGTAAAATAATTACTTTGAAAGATATTCATATCAATTTCCGTCAGCAAGTCATGGCGATTATACATCTAGCGACGAGTAAGCCTAGTTTTGCGCTTAATTAAACTTTCGGTTTAAAGCCTATAACTTTTTTTATTCCACTGATTTAATGAATTTTTGATATCATGATGAATCCTCTCTAGAACATTTGCAATGACACTTTGCAGCTCCATTAATTAGTTAAACAGAGTGCTCGATTCAATGAAGTTGTTTAAACTTTCAGATGTAACCCGGGCAACTTTTCCAGTTTGCCACTTAGCGGCCGCCGAATAAAACTGCAATCTGTACTTTGGAGTCATAGGTGAAGCATGATGTTTACCCTCGAGAATTGTACTTTTCCTTAAATATTTGTATTACTTGTTTGTGCTTTTATTGTTTTTCTTGTGCTGTGTCCTTTAATGTTCATTAAAAAGAATGCAATCATTTAAGCTTCTTAGCTTAAGAGTTTCGTTTTTTCCTCTAGCAGGAATAGTTTTGACGTCCAACAGTAAGTATTTTTTCTTACAGTTACGTAACGTAGTAGTCTGAAATTTGTACAAAGATTTTATCGTTGCCATTCGACAATAAGTAATAGTGCGTTTTTTGTGCGACGTATGTTAGCGTTTTGTTTCTATAAAATCTATAATTAACGATAATATCAAAACAATGGAAATAATAAAAGATCAGTGTGATATTTGTAAGATCTTAATAATCTTTAAATATCACCAATCGTAAATTCTTGTCATACATGCCTCGATAATTTCATGAAAAAACTTTTTTTTTCAAGTAATATGACATCACTTTCATCTCTCTTTCATGCATTAACATGTTTTCAAATTTAAACTGTTATTTATCCTTTTTTGGAAAAATCAAATTAAGTTTTTGTTTTTTAAAAATTGAAATGCGTTATTTTCAGCATTATGTATTTAATTGCTATTGTGAGATCAAAAAATATGACCGTCGGGTTTTGCATGATACAATTTTTTTATTTCACTGTGAATTCAAATGAATTGACTCCTCTGAAATGATGACAGCACACAATAAAGATATTATTGGTTTCATTTTTATGTTTTACCTTCCTAAATAGAATGTTAAAATTATCTATAAACTGTCTAGACATGGTAATAAATTTAAACAACTTTCGAAAAATGCGGAAGCCATTTAAGCTGTTAAAGGTAGATGCAACAAATTGGTTGCAAATTACTAATAAAGCCAAATTCAATCTAATGTTTTAGACATACAGAGATGTATTTAACTACATCGGAGCAAATATGAAGTAATCTTTAATTGAAAAGGGGCATAAACAGTTTCAGTGATGTTATTTAATATAAAGTAGGCAGGAAAGAATTATCTTCATTTTCCATGTTACATATTGCAGAAAAGTTACAAAATGGAATGAAAATTGCGAAATGTTAAAAATAATACGTTTAGAACTATAACAAGGGAAAATTAATAAAATTGATAGAAAGCAGAAAGCTAAAAAATTATAAAAGGTGGCAAAAATAGACAGCATTTAAATGTTTTTCAAATGCTAAAATGTTTTTTCTATATATTTATTATAACATTAATATTATTAATATTCAATAACGTTAGGTTTTTTTTTTTTCAAATTTAGAACACATTTTATTCAATGAAAATAAAATTTAATGATTCACATTCGCTTCGAAGTAATAATAACAGTGTTAATATAAATAAACTAAGTCATAGTTTAAAATTATTTCTGAATGCAATTTTTGACTTCAGATTGACTATGAATTAAGATAATAACAGACATAACAAAACATCAATTATATCAGTTTCATTAATATTTTGCCAATGTAAAACACTGAAAAACGACCATTAATTGGAAAAATGTGTTCGCTCATACTTATACATGCAAGGTGTCACATTTTAGGTAGAAAGGAAGCAGATGGATATGATTAAAAGAGAGGTTCATTTTCATTTATCCTTATCTAATTAAGAAAAACCTGAAAATACTTCACAGAGCTCAAAGTGCGTGTTTAAAGCCATAAAACAACTTATTAGCAATTTACGAATAAAATGGATCTTTTCCCAGGTTAAAGATGTGATGTTTATCATATTCTTGTTAAAAAGAAAACATTTTAAAGGACTGGTAGTAAACACATTTTAAAATGGAGTAAGTCATTCGGAAACAGAAAAACAACCAGAAACTTATTAATTTTTATTACTTAATTAAATTTTTGCACATTATGTTTTCTACTATTTCTTATCATTTCACGCAATACTATGACATAAAAAATTATTTTTTGTCCCATCCTAATGGGTAGTGATTGAGCAATAATTAATAGTTTAAAAGTACAATATTAAGTTCCTATCGCATTTTATTTTAAAAAGTAATCATTGATCTTTTTGAATCATAAAAAGCAATGGCCAAATCATTTAAAAAAAGAAATCATCAACAGTTTTGTCTTCAAAGAAATTATCAATATTTTTTCTTAGTAGTGCTTCTATACTTCACTTTCTTCCAATCAAGACTATGCCACTGGTGTAAACCAAAAAAAAAAAAATAAATAAAACCTCGCCGGTAAGCAGGAATAGGCCCAATTTTCAATTCTTTTACTCGGATTTAGGTTAGCGGGATTTGCTTTATAATGCTTGCATTAATGAATTTTATGATTAATCTTATCATAAAAAAGTCATATAAAAATAAATAAACTGGATTAAAATTGGAATTATTTTATGAAGGATTCACTAAACCTAACTGTTATTATATTAATGATCATTCAAACAAGCCATTATTAATTTAAAAGTTAAAATTTGATAGAGCACATCCTAGCACCACTTTTAATTCATGTGCGACCTTCTGCTAAAATCCTCAATTATATTACAATTCAAAACTCATTTCACAAAATCCTGTAAATACCTAAACCTTTAGGAAAGAAAAATAAGGTCTATTTACCGATTTTTTGCAGATTTGCTGTTCATGTGAAGAAATCTTTAAAGTAGCTTAATTATTTACAATATTATCTTTTAAGTCAAGAAATGCCGATTGTATTCAATTTTCGAACTACAAGGTGATTCAGAAATCCTTACATGAACTTTAAGAGAAAGTCAAATGTTCAGAAACAAGACCTATATACTAAATGAGGTAGCAGACACAAAGGGAGTGGATTCGTTGCTACAGGGATTCACTTCCCTTGGAATAAATAAAAAAGGGATGAAAAGGAGTATTTCGTATTAAATCTGTAGTTTAGTGTGGAATGGAATAGACATTCACAATAGCATAACATTACAGTTACATGAATAAGAACTGACGAAACATACATATCTTCGGATAGCAAGTCATTTGAACGCCTTCCTTAAATACTAAAAAAGTTTGTTACTTATACAGTATCCTATTTGCCATTGAGATCTTTATAGTGCATACATTACATATGCAGTTCTGTTACAGTGATTTTTTTGTATTTTATTAAAAGGCTACTTGACGTACAGTTTTCTTTCATTTAATTCACTCCTAAAGAAGCAAACACCTGTAATTATTAAGCATAGCCAATGATTCCTTGCTATTCTGCCAAAATGTCTTATATTTGTGCGCCTGGCTTTCTTGTAAAGTTTTCTAAAGATTTTTGAAACACCGCTATATACGACAAATTAAGAGCATTAGCTTTAGATGTTGCTAGTTATTGTATACTTTATGTATTATCATACCGTAAATTGTATATCTGTGTACGTGAGCATATGTATACATACGTGTGTGTAAGTGCGTTTCATCTGAATTAGTATTTGGATGGTCTACCAGGTTTATGCTTATAGACGAGAAAATTTAATTACTTCTGAATTTTCAAAAGCTAATAGTTATCCCTTTTAATATTGATTCCATTTAATTACGGGAAAAAATAATTACACAAGAGTTTTATTTTTAGAATTTATCCCTGTATACATAAGAAAGCTCTAAGAGTTTATATTCGAAACCAAGTCGAAAAGGATAAGAAAAATGAAGTTTTTTTCGTTTGAAAGTAATCAAAATAAAGATTTGCAATTGTAATGATGACCTTTTTTACGTGGTAAAGAGTAAAAACCATTTTTAAGAAAATACCTAAAATAATGCAAAAGGTTACAATATTAAGATAAATTATAACCAATAATATTTATTCTGTGCTTATATTATGAATACATAGCGAAATAAATGAAATTTGTCCAAATCAAATGACTTCAATTTAAATTCGATTCAAATGAAGTTATTAAATAAATTTAAATTTTGAAAAGTAAAAGTCACTAAATCCACAGAAAACATTCTAATGGGCTGTTAAACTGGTTAAAATTTCCAATTATTTATTTTTTTATGAAAAATTAGCTTTCTTGTCATCAGTGAAACAACTACAGAAATTTTTAAATAATTTTTGTATCACTTTTTTCATAATATAATAATTTAAATTGATTTTATCTCACAATTAGAGTTGCTTGTTGCTTGAACGCAGGCCATAGAATAGGTTCATACAAATATATCCAAAGTTGAGAGAGAGAAAAAGTTTGTAGCGGAAATAATAAAAACAATAGCAAAATACCCATACATCATTCAGTCTTCTCAATTTCTTCCTTCATTTTTTATCTCTAATTTATCTATTTATAATTTTTTGGATTTCTTTCCCTTATCTCTTCCCCCTCATACAAGCAAGCATTTTGGTTCAAAGTTCAAACTTTCTGACAAATTTAATCATTATTCACCACGGTAGATTTTCCTAAGCAAAAAGAAAAGTTCATTTGCCATCGCTTTAAATTTATTTAAGTCCTTTAACAAGTTAAGTGTCGTGTCAGTCTTTGATGATTGATAATATACATTTCATTAGTCATTGACTATGTTTTTCGTTTAGGCTGTGTCAGTCATTATAGACTAGCAATGGATATTTTAAGCATAGATAAGTAAAGTTCACAATAACTAAATTTTGTATTATTTGAAAACCATAAACGAATGAATCTAAACATTATTTCTTACTAAAAACTATTCATGTTTTTATAATACTCAATACAATAGAAATGATATTTTTTCACAGACTTCACAAATTTATATTATTTGTTTTGATATTTTTTCTAATTATATATTTGGGATTCATGCTGCATTAGAACGCTCTACTTTATCTTCTGATTACAATCGGTCTTCCAGGATTTTGTTGAAATTTTTGCCGATTTTCGAGACGCACAGGGAATAGTGAAATGGGTTTTTAATTTCAAAATTATTACATTCTATGGCATATTTTTATGTACGGAGTTTCATTAAATAGTTGTATGAATATATGGCTCTTATGGAGATTTAAATTAAAAAGTTTTTATAGTCTCCTTTGCAAAAACAAAAGTCTAAATTGGTCAAATATCTCTCTTGCATTCATTAATGCACTCATAAAATTCTGTGTTTCTATTTATATAAATTTGCAGAGATATGCTTATTTTTAGAGGCATTAATTACAAATTAATAAATGAAGTTAAATTGGAAATGTAAATTTATTCACTACTGAAAAACTGTCATATGTACGTATTAATCCGCCACCACATCAGTACTTGAAGTTTGGTTTAGTTATATTAACGTCCCGTTTAAAGTAACACGAGGGCTATTTTGGGACGGACCTTGTAATTTTGAACCACGGTCAGATGGCGAGGATGACACCTGAACTGGCACCCCCCTCTCCACACCACACCACACCAGCGGGAGGACATTTGGCCTGACAGATTTAACGTGCAACAGACCCCCTCACACGACGGTTCTTCGGTGGAATCGAGTCTCGAACCTGAAACCCTCCGGTTCCGAAGCCGAGACTTTACCACCGGGCCACCGCGGCCCCCATGAGTACTTGAAAGAAATTTGTTGAGATGGAAAACATTCATAGCATTCCAATTACAGTATAAACATCCATTGTATCGGTATTTGAAAATATATCTGAGAAGTAATAAAATGCCCAAAAAAAATTCTTTCTCCTAGGAATTGTGTGCATAATATTAAGCTTTCCTGAAGAATGATATATTTCAGTATTGAAGAACCTTTTGAAATATTGATGACTTGTATTATAATTATTGCAAAAAAATATTAGCGCATCATCATAAAACGCTGATCCGGTATTGGTTAATAGTTAATGGCACCAACTAATGTACCATCACATTATTCGGGGCAAATGCATGAAATTCTGTCACAGAATAGAGCAGAGAAAGCTGAAGTCAAAAATTATGTGAATAAATTAAAAATAGTGGTAAAGAATCATAACTGCATTGTTAAGGTAAAAAAAGTCCAGAATCGGTAAATTAACGAGTTCTCAAGAAAAATCATTATTCAAAACATGATTAGTATTATTTTAAAATTGGACACTATTATGATTGAAAAAGTTTCCTACTTGGAGGTTGAGGTAATTTATATTGATAGAAAGACTCAGAGCATTAATTTTTGTTTCGATCAGTGATGAAAGCTGGACTATTGAAAGATAAGAATTCTCAACCCTAATTCGGACGACTAAGTGAATATTTATTGATAGATAGAATTAAAACATCCCATCTAAAAAATAAATGTGGCAGTTTGATTATTTGAAAATTAGTATGATTCGTTTTTGTTTATCCTATAAGTAGTATGGAATTTATGCTGTTCATTTTTCTCATTATGGGTAGTAATAAAAAGACGTAGGTTGAATTTTCGTGTTTTATATATGGTATATAATTTGATTTTTACCATGCGAATGAAAATAGTTTTAAAAAATATATGTTGGACATAGACCAGTTCTTATCTATCACTTGGAATAGAATTCAATCGTAAGGCATGGAAGATATGCAGAGGGAAAAACTATCCGACCCATTGGGGAAATTATTCCCTACCGAAAACTTAAGAGAATAAAACCAGTCGCATCAAAAGAAACAGAGAGCGGCGAATCAATTTCCAGGGAAAACAAAAGCATCAGCGACCGAGCTTTAATTAGGCCATTCACGCGGAATCAAATTCTGTTTAAGAACTGCTTACTCGACAACTCTTGTAAACAAAGATTCGATCATTTTTATCCAATAGCAGCAAGCGAAACATCCTCGTTTTTTCAAAATAAATTACGATCTCTTATTGGAGGTTTTCTCCGTTTGGCTTGTTTCAATAAAAATTCCATTGTCGTACATTTTTCAGGAAGAATTGACAAAAGCAGATGGAAGTTTTCTTTTGAATAAAAGTTAATTATATTCTTATCGAGGAAACAGAAATTTGAAGAATTATTTTTTTTTCACTTCTTAATTTTTGAAATCAGCAGAAACGACCGCTCAGTCATGCGTGAAATTTTATGCTTTTATTTGTTTGTGTGATTAGCAAGTTTTTGAAAGCAGATGTTGTTGTTATTATTTTAGATAAAAATTTTTACTTTAAACAATGTTTTAAAAGAAAGAAAATTGTTTCATTTTTTAAAAAGAAAATTCAGGTTTAGTTTTTAAAATTATACAATGATTTCATTTGGTATTTAACTAAAGCCACGAGAATGTTTTTACCTCTCAACTTTCTCATACCGATGCATACTGCAGAATATTTTGTATCGCTACGTATTATAGAGAGAAAAATTAAATAATGAATTTTAAATTTTCTTGTTCACTATTTGAGTCCAAATTTAATATAAATGAGCCACGACATCAAAATCCCATTCAAATTTTCATTTATCTTACTTGTTATATTTGTGAGCTATTTAAGTCTACATCTAATGTAAACGAATAAACATCTAAGGAAACTTCAAGATTACATTCAAACCATCATTTATCTTGTTTGTTACGTTTTTGAACCGTTTGAGTAAAAATTCAATATAAATGAATCGCAAGTTTGACATCAAAATCACACTCAAATTTTCCTTTGTTTTATTTGTAATGTTTTGAAGCATTTGAGTCCAAATTTAATATAAATGAACAAGTTTGACTTCTAGATTCACATTCAAAATGCCATTTATTTTACTTGTGTTTTTAAGTAATTTCTGTCCAAATCGAATTTAAACGAAAACGTTTGACTTCGAAATCACATTCAGGTTGTCATTTATATTGTTCGTTGTGTTTTTAAACTATTTGAGTCCAAATTTATTATAAATAAACAAGTTTGACTTCGAAATCACATTCAGGTTGTCATTTATCTTGATTATTAGGGTTTTAAACTATTTGAGTGCAAATTTAATATATATGAACAAGTTTCAAGGTCATATTCAAAATGACGTTACGTTTTTGTGCTACTGTATTCAAATATTTAAAGTAAATGAATCCGAACATAGATGAATTTAGTTTAAAGTTAAATACATACCTATAATTTTCATATCAAGTGCAACAAATTTATAACACATTTCATAAGTATTTCTTTTATTTTTATTTTTCAGAGGCGATATTCTTATGAGTTGAAAAAGAAATAGTCACCCATTCTTACATATGATTAAAAATTTGGTACAATTCCTGTACACATATCTTCTGCAATTCTTGTGATAAAACACACAACTGTTGTTCGTCAACGGATTCTGAGATGACCACATTTAGACTATTCCGTCTCAATTAGAAGTGAGACGCAAAACGATGGAAACATTTCTGGTATTCACCTTTGAACCTGGATTTCCCCCTGTAGATACTTTTTAGTTTACTTTCATTTTTTCACTTGCATACCAAAATAATTCAATTAAAGAAACCTTTTAATATTCGAAATGATCATTATTATTTTGTAAAAAAAAGTAATTACCAAATTTTAAGAACATAAATTTTTCATTTATTCTTCATAATTTAAGGTTTATACCCTTTAAAAGAGATTTAAAAGAAATCTCTGAAATATTTCACTGTGTTTTAGTACTGTAATGTCTTGATCTCGATAGATCAGAAAATACTCAGAATTTTTAGATACTTCTTTATTTTACAGCCCTATATATATATACAAAGAACAACTCGTTCTTATCTTGATTAAATAGTTGCAATTCACACCGCAACCGTCGAAGTTGAAGGCTTTTACTTGAAGATCAGTTCTCCATCAAATCGTAAACACAACACCACTGGGAATTCCCGGGTTGGTCAGTCAGCGGTCATTTCAAGCGGAGTTCCAAATCTCTCGGACTCGAGGGCGTACTCCAGCAGTCTCACAGAAACTCTTCTTTTTCCTTTTAAAACACTCCAAGTATTTTATCTCAGCGACAGTCTCCGTCTCCTCTTCCTCAGTAACTACTGGTCCTCTCTTCCGGCATATCATGTCCAGCAAAAGGGCCCTTTCAGTGGTACTAGTCTGTCATCGTAAGGTAATTTAGGTACACCGAAAAATCTGGAACATGGGATCCGCTTGCAATAGGGAAATTTGGCATTCAGATGTTTGGATGTTCCATTATCTATAAAAGAGGATCTGGATGAGGTATTTCCACGTGCGTTTGTTCAGCTATAGATGCCTCAGGTCCCCAAAGCAGACTATCTGCAACATCTCAAGGTGTCTAGTAAAGACAAAGGCAACCCAGCTTGCGGAAATATTTTATCCCTAGTGGAGACGGGGAATGTTACAGTACATTTTCCCTTCTGTATTACTAATTATCTGTAATGTTTACGTCTCATAAAACCGGGAGTTTCATTGTTAAGTGTAAAAATTTCCTCCTCTCACCCCTATTTTGGCGAATTAAACCCTTTCTAACGCATGCGCAAAAGCGTAGAGGATTTTACAATCCGTTATCGAACATTAGTTATGTAATTAGATGTTTAAGTTTGTAAGTTATCGTTTTACATCCATACAGACAGACGAAGACATCCATCGAAAAATTGATTTCATCCAAAATGTTTAGAAGTCTACAAAATTTGATGTAAAAACAAAAAATTAGGTTTCATTCGCTTAACTAAATTCTGTTTTCATGTTATTACTTTCGCAGTATATAAAAATCATAGTTAAAAAATAAAAATAAACACATTTCATGAATTATAAATTGTCTGAAGCTTAACAATTTTGCAAAACCTGTAATTAAACTGACAAATACAATATTTCAACTTCTCATCTGTACATTCCCATACAATAATAATAATAAATGAATGAACATGCACAGAGTTGAGAACCCTTTTGAAGACTAAATTTGACATTATTCAGCATATTTTACAGAGTTACTCAGGCTTACAGTCAATTCAAGCAAGCGCATCCAATAGAAACGCGATTAAATTAATTTCGTGCCTTAAACACACCGCATGTGTGTGAATCTGCGAGTTCTGTGGTGTATCCAAAACAGAAAAAAAGCAAAAGGAGCAAGATTGTCAACATTTGTGGTGAAAATGATTGAGCACGTTGATGCTCTCACCCTTAATGTGGGAAAAATCACTCAGCAAACAAATTAGATGGTTTGCGCAAAAAAGGGTCAGAATCTAATTCTAACTTTACTAAACTCTTCGATGATATATTTTCGATAGATTTCATAAAACTGCAATTTAAATATGATTGCAATCAAATTTGACTTTGTTAAGCTCAGAAAGTGAATGAATCCAAATAACTAAATCTTTATGACAGAAAGTTAATTGTTTTAAGTCCCCTTTTAAATAGGCATTTATTTATTCTCAGTACATTTATAATAATTGTAAAAGCCAAACAACCAATCCCCCAACCACAATCACTATACCTTTTTCGTAACTTTTTATTTTGCACGATTACGCATAACCCTTCAGATGCATTATCAATGGTTATATGTCCTTCATTCATATCTCATTAAAGAAAAGTTATAAAAATGTACATTACTGTACTTTTTATAAGAAAAAACCGTGATAGAGAATGCTAGGCTTAGCCATTGAACTGAATTCGAACATTTTTATGTCAAAGTTTTTGTGCCTAAAATAGTCGCCCTACGTCCCTCACCCCTGTCATCCTAAAGTTTCGAAAGGCAACACAAAAGAAAACTTTGGAAGAGCACTCAACCTTAATTAATTAATTGTTTATCTCAATTTTACTAGGCAATTAATTTTGCTATTTACTGAGCAATCAGAATTTTCTGAACTTATCGTTCAATTTCAATTTAAATATTAGAATATTAAAGTACTTAAAATATAATTTTTTTGCATTATGATATTCATCAAAGTTTAGTGGAAATAATTGTTGGTTTTATTGATATGATTGGAGAATAGCTTGTTGCCAAACAGAGTTAATTTAAGTTATTGAGTTTTTTACGTTTAAAAAAGAACGCGGGACTTATTTAGATCTGATTGAACAAACAGAATTTTGAAAACTAATTTTAAGTTAATTATCAGAGTGATTCTTTGAAACTGAAGTTTTAATCGACTATTTGCATGATATTCTTTATTCTGTAAAAACAAAAATGTTATCTTAGCTTCTAAGGTTCCAAGAGATATATAAATCGAAAAGAGAAAGAGTCCAAAGTTCCTTTAATTTATTGACCATTTAAAATAGAGTTGTGATGTAAAATTATCGTTGAAATATTTCTGAAATTCCAGAAATTGACTTGCAAGGTTTAAGTTATTAATAATTGATCTATAAATGTAAAGCGAGTGAAGCCTTTTTCAAAATCATGAGGTTGAAAATGATGAGGATGAGACGTGGTGATACCAGATTATATAGTCTGGGACAGAAAAATCCTCATTTAATAGAATGCAGCGTTGATGACAGATGAAACTAGATGAAGATTTACTTGAAGCTCATAGTTCCGGAAAGATCAAATGACTGAAATGAAATGATGAAACAAAAAGAGGAGATTTGAAGTGTGTTTATTTTAAACAAATAGCTCTGCAGGAAAAGAAAGCTCATATATGAACAACATTGCAAAGAAGCGAGTTGAATAAGTACACAATAAAATTAAGGCAACTTGTAAAAGACATTGTAGGTGAATGAATGTTTCTGCTCTAATTCAAATATTTAAACTCTTATTATCACATTAAATTTTAAAATTAAAATTGTTTAATTATTTTTGAAATTCACAAATAAAGCCTGCTGTAAGCTGCTTTATGACTCTGCGTGTTTGTAAACCATTTCAGAATTATCTATCTGTAATATATTTCATAAGAAAATCAAAAGACTACTTTATTTTTTTGCATTAATGGGTTCCCATTTTCCCTATCTTTAAATAAAGTAATTCAATGTTGACCTTCGCATCAGTTTCCTTAACTTTTTTCATTGCTTCATATGTTATATTTATTCTTCATTGTTTGCCTTCTATTGGTTTATGAGACATCGTAAATTTTCAAGATGCTATTCCTTTATAAATTATCAATGTACCTTTACTTATGATATACATGGAGAAATGTTAATTTGAACGAGCATTAACTAGACTAACCTCTCAATCGTCACCTTTGCAACAAAAATATAGACTATCGAAAAAAGGGTAAGAAATCAGATGAATCGAAAGTCATGAAATAACGAATTTCATCCACCTTATGTTTAGAGATACCAGCGGAGCTTTCCAAAACTAATTATCGAATTATAAGTAAGTCTGTTTTTAGTATATTACAGATGTTTAAATATTAGATTGCATACTAATTATTTCATGGCACTTTTTCCTGGAAAGAATTCGAAATGAAACAAATCGCGGTTAGTTCCCCAAATGCATTTTCTACGCCCATCTTTATATTAATGCGACGTATGGCACTTTACAAGCCCGATGACACTTATCTGTCAGCGATTTAAGCCAAGTGAGCGTCTCTTTTTTCTTTAGCAGCACCAAGCGTCAAGAGTACGACATGGCTACTTCATACTTCACATTCGCTTCCACAACCGATTTGACACAGATAGCACGTACCTCACAGTTAGAACATAGAAGAACAACCATGCCTAGAACCGGGACTCGAACCAAGGGCACCCAGATCACAGGAAAGACACGCTACCCTTATGCCAAAACACCGGCACGCTAATCTTTATTTAAACTAATAATAATTTCATAGTAGTGTGCACTTGTGTGTTCGCACTCTGCAAGACAGACCATCGTAGTAAGAGCTATGAAATTTGGTACAAATATACTTTGGAAAATGGGATTGAACAATTCTGAGTAATTTTTTAAATATTTTATTTAGAATTTTAACCAATCAAAAATAAAACAAAAGTTTGATGTTTCCTCTCATAATTGCCAAAAATAATACAGCACACAAATAAATTTCACGTCATCCTGAAATTTTTATTTAAAAAAAAAGCTTTTAAATTAAAACCAATTTCTGCATAGTTTAAGGTCTATTTTTAATCAATTAAAATATTTTTAGATTTATTTTATGACAATACATTTCACTGTTGTAAAAAAATTCAAATATTTTTTATAATGGCTATAAATATTTCATTCTGCATTCCTCTCCACCCCTCACTGATGAAAGTTGGGTTTCTTTTTATATGATAAGAAAATTTCTTTTAAATATGCTTTTAATAAACATTTTTTTAAAGATTTCTATTTAAGAGTAAGAAAATAATGCTTGGAATTTTTAAAAGCGTCCATTTTTAACAAATTTAGCAAGAGAGCGTTTATATTAGATAAAACTTAATCATTTCCGCTCCAGAAATTTTCAAATTCCAATTGAGATGATTGAAAATTAAAGAAATTCATTGCACTATGAACACAACGTTTTGAGGTTTCGAACAAAAAAAATACTTATTATATTCTCACAAAATTTAAATATTTTGCCAAATTTTGAATAGTTAAATATTTTACAAAATTTTTGCCTGTTACTAAGTACTTAAAATATTGTAAGAGCCAGCTACTTAAAATATTTAACTTGAAATTTAGAAATCATGGATCCCAGCGAATTAGAATGTCGTTAAAGTCAAATAACCTTTAAATAAAAAATTAGCTATGTTTTAAGGTGCCACAAAATTAACCACACATTTAAAAAACGAATTATTAAAATCAACAATCACTTAAGTAAAAAAAAAATAGTAGTAGTAGTTTTAGAACTTAAAAAATGTAATAAGATTAACATAACTATAAGGAAATGAAAAAAACGAAGGTTTTTAACTTTTTTGTTGTATTTTTAATATTAAAACATTCTTTTTTAATCCAAATAAAGCAGATTGCATTTAAACCAATTTTAATTTTAATTTAGTGAATTTTTTCAGATTATGTTTCATTTTTGATTATGCTGTTGCAATACTTCTTTAGACAAACATTTTGTAGACATTCTGAGCATCTGAATAAGATTTCTCCAATCCCTTTGGTGAGTTTTTATAATCTGTTTTTATTTTTTACAAAAAAAAAAAAAAAAAAAAATCCATTTGAGTCTAAAAAATTAATCGTCGGTCTCATCAGAGATCATTTGCTCACCATTCTTCAGAAATAAAAAAGCATATATATAATAGCCCTTTTCTCTGACAGCAACCATTAGTAATGATCTAAAAAAATAATTCTAGAACATCTGCACTTACAGATAAGAAAGCGAGCAGATCACGTTCCTTATGCAATTGATATAGGAAAGAAAAATTTCCCACAAACCTATTTTTTCATAAAAACTGCCCCATTCTAAAATCATATTTTAAAAATCAATTTATAAAACAATCTTCAGATGTTCTTCTCAAACAAAGCAGCTTTATTTCTCAGCTGCAGAGTTTCGCAATATTCGCCCAAATATCTTTAAGGGAGGGAATGAAGAGGCAGAAAATAATTCTTATTCCTACCCATACAGCAGACGTACATCAATTCGGACATCTCAACTCGAGAAAGGGGCGGGACCGAAAAAAAAACCTCTCCATTCCCCGAATCAGGTCTCCGAACCGTCCTTGAGTCACGTGTGTGAGAAATGAACCCGTAATAATCTAGCATCATCGATGACTTAATGAGTAATTACACTTCAAAAGGCAAAAGTGATCCCCCGTCAAATTGGAAACACGATCCCCAGACGGAATTCCTCAATCCCAGACCGCGCACAAAATAAAATGAAATAAAAACAACGCAAAAAAAGCCTCTGCATACTTTTCCTGAAGGTAAAAAAAAATAATGATAAAGAAAATCATTTCGACCAATTCATCAACAGAAAGCGTGTATTCGTTTGGCCCCTTCTATCAAAAAGGGGGAGGTCACAAGATCATCAATTCTGAAAAAAATGATCTATCAGAAGGCAAAACGCTCTTTTTTTCTGACCAATGAGACTGGATGGTAGTTAGGGTCGTGCCAGGTGGGCCAGCACGGGGTGGAGGCAGGGGTAATATGAAACCCGAAATTAAAGTCGGCCTCGTATCACAAGTTCTTGATGTATTTCAACCAACCAAAACACAGATACTGAGGGCTACCAGATCCAGCTCCGCGTCTTCCACTTGCCTACAGATTAGGAATGCCTGAAAATCCCTAATGGCTTTGGGTTGATTCCCTCCCAATTTGTAACCGAGAACTTGATATTGACGGATGTTCTGTCTAAAAGTCTAAACACATGTTAAACTGATATCTTAAATGAAGAAAAAAAGGTGATTGGAATTTTAAAGATTGGGTTATAAGATAATATCTTTTTTTTTTCACACCAGTAGCTGTATTTTGATATTTTAAACCACACTGGATCGTACATCTGGCATGTTCAACTTTCAAAAGTGTTTTATTCTGTCAAAGATAGTGATAATCCCTAATAAACATATATTTGATAATTGATTAAATAATAGTTTTAAAAAATGTGTTTAATTTAAGAATAATATGGCGGACGTGGTTAATTTAAGAAGATAAAAAAAAGATGGTGGATTTAAGGATAATACAGAATAAAAATGTATAAAATTTTGTGGGAAAAGGAAATACATAAATTGAAATGAGTGCGTCTAGAAATTATAAGAAATTTCTCAAATCAAAAACAGTTTATCAATTTTTTCAGGGGAGGACATTATCGTCCATCTACTAAAATATATAAATGTGAAGATGATAACCAATAGTTTATCCCTGAAATAGATGTTTTTATGCTGTTTATACTTTTTATTTCAAGCAGAAAAAATAAAACATCATGTATACTCTTAAATAAAATCAATAAAAAGCAAATTTAGACTCATATTAGCTATTCAGCATATCATTGAAAAAGACATTTTAATACTAATTTTCCTTTGCTTACAGCTACATTTCTTTTGTATTAAATTTAAATAAATTGTTAACCTATCATAATTAAAATTACTTTCCATCTGAAAAGGCTTGTTAGTCAATAAACATCATTTGGACTCCCCTGTTGTTAAATGTGTTGAGTATTTTACAAGTGTGTGGATTAATTGAACTTTAAGATCCCCAAGATTGGTAATGTTGATTAGAACTTACATAATGGTAATATCTTATATCATACATTCAAGAGATATTTAAGAGTGATAAATTATACATACTTCTTTTAAGATGTCATCCTGATAATTGTACTATTATCAGAATGAGGATTATTTTGATTGAATTGATGCTATGAGATAATTTGGGCGCTAGAACACTTCTGAATGCCCACCTTATCTATACTTATACATCTATGCATAAATATTCACCAAAGCAGATTCCAACATGTTTTTTGAAGTGATTTCAACACTAAACCTATCGGTATTTCACCGATACATTGGAACTCCCATTGGAAAACAGACAATTAACCGCTTGGCGTAGGTTTAGTGTTAAAACAATAACAAAAAAAATGTCCTTAAAACAATATTTTACAATAGAAACTTCTCAATATTTTATTAAGGACGTCTCGTTTCTGTATTACTTTAATTTGTGTACCTTTAACTTTATATTATCGAATTCCTGGTGCTGTCAGTATCAAAAAGGTCACATAATCATTTAACAAGTATTTTTTAAACACATTTGGAGCTGTACAATATGTCTAGAAATTATTTGGATTTGCTTCTAAAACTAAATTTGGTCTTTGGTAAATGTGCAAAACTTTGAATAAATTTTTGATATTTATAAGAAAAAAAAAATTTATATTCAGTAGAATCAACAAATTTAATAACACAAATATGAGCGACAGAAAATTGCAACGTATATTTTGACGTTTACAAAACCTATTGGAAATAACAAAATTGAAATAAGGTGTGTCCATAAGTTTAATCATTTATTCGCATTCCCAGATGTGTTTTCTATCACCAGATTTTCAAAGAATAATTTCATATTTAGGAATTCCGTGTATTTTAACGTGAAGTATCAGCTTATTTTGCACTTTATGAAGTTTTTTAAAAAAGAAAACGGAAAAATGAAAGTACAGGAAAGGAATAAAAAAAGCAGGTGATTTATTGGATAAGTAAAGTTTAAAATACCTTAACCTTTCAGACTTAGTCCAAAATTTAAACATGGATAATTTATTTATAGATTTGCTACAAAATCTTACAAAAAGGTGTAAAACGTTCATATAGAACATACTGCATTTTTCCAAGCTTTCCTTCTAAAAATTAATCGGTTATATATTTCGTCAGATTGAATTTTTATTTGAAATGACACATATTAGAAAGTAAAACTGTATTTAAAATCGTAGACGCTAACATATTATTTTTTTGTATATGTTTTGAAACGAATTATAAAAGAATCAACTTTACAAGATAAAAGTATTTAACTGAATAATGCAAAAATAGCTTCACCTTTAAACATTTATTGTATTGTATTCGAAAAGGCAATAATATAAAAATATACGACAAGGAAAAAATAATAACAAAATGCTTACACGGTTAATTTATCTTTAAAAACTTATGGATAAACATGCTTCATGCACTTTTAAAATTGCCCTCTCCCCCCCCCAAAAAAAAAATTATTTCAAATGCACTATTTGAAGTTGCACACCAAAAGTAAAAATTCTACGTTTTCGTCGGTTCTATGGCTCTTATGGATAATAATCCCATACACAGGCAGATAAATTAGTTAAAATGCTCAAAGTTGTCAAATTCCTTAAAACATATGAGCAAAAATTTTATTTAAACTATTTACAGGAAATTTTCTAAATGTTCATCTCAATCCGAATTCATTTAACCATGAACGAAACCTCCATTTTCTTATTTATCTTTGCTCTTATGGATTTCATTTCATTTTATATTTTATACGTTTGCAACAAAAATAACCATAACAAAATTTGGACGAAAGTTTAAGAAATCCGATAATTAGCACCATTGTTATTTTTACATCCTTTTTAGCAAATGCAATTCACGTTCTGCTGACTTTTGAATCTCCTCTCATCTAACGTAACTTAATCAAAACGACTCAGCTGTCTTTTTCCCCAATCCATGCAAGAAAATCCTCAATTTTCCCTACAGAGTAGGGAATTCTCGTCAGTGGGTTACCAGTGAAATCTCTGGAACAAACAAACCAAGGAGTCGAGCTCAAGATTAGAATCTGAACCCCGGGGCTAAGATGGTAAGGGGTAGGTAAGAAATCTGAGAAGGAGCGAATAGATAAGAGTCTGGGTGGGGGGGCAGATACTTCTGCTTCAGTGAGTTTAAGGTTATCTTCATGTTGGAAAGGCTGCAGTGATTGAAAGCGATCTGAGCAGGGGAGGGCGTTGGGGGAGAATATTAATAGCTCTGAACCTTGCTCTATTAATGATCTTTGCTATGAGAAGGTATTTTTTGCGGCTTATAAATACTGGATTTTTTGTTTGGTTTGGTTTATTTTCACCTCCACTGCCATTTCCAATGCTTTTTTATTTTATTTTTTTGTTGGATAAATGCTAAGCTCTTTGTTTAGTGGTTTTGATTAGGTGAGCGTTTTAGTCAGAAATTTGATTTCTTATTGTAGATAATTTAATACCTGGTTCCATCTGAGGTTTATCTTTGTTATATAATTTTTAAATAAGCTGCTTCGTTTTTGATTATTTCATAGAGGTTTTTAATTCAGCATAAAGATCTGCTTATATGCGGTATGTTTTGCAATCAATCTTTGATTTTAGAGTTTATATTTAATTGTATGATGCTCGAATACTATATTTCGATAAAATATACAACAATGAAACAAGACATTAAACAAGTAAAATTTATATATATTTTTAATTCAATTCCTACTTGTCAGCAAAGAAAAATTTTATTTTATTTTATTTACTTTTTATTAAATAATTACCAAAAAACTATTAAGTATCAAAGAATGATTGATTTTCACAAGAAAAGAACTCGCAATCTTCACCTTAACATGAAAAATATTGAAATCCTTGCATTTTACCGATTAATCTACTGTTTATTTAAATTTTCAATACAAACTGCTGAAATTCTATTTAAGGTATTGAAAATTAATTTAATTAAATTAAGGAATTAATATTAAAAAGAACTATATTAACACCAAGTGTCATCCACTGCAAAATAAAAAAATTGTGTTTGAACTTGAGTGGATGAATGAAAAATATTTTATAAACGATTGTAAATTGGAACAAGATACATATGAAGGGTGAGAACTAATGGTAGCAATTGATAAAACAACTATAGATAGTAAACATAAATATTATGATATTTATAGTTGTTTTCGTAATGATTATGAAATTTATAGTTGTTTTCTATAATGTTTGTGCTACTTATAGTTTTTTTTTTTTTTTTTTTTTTTTTTTTTTGCTATTTGCGTTGTTACGTAGATTACGAGTATTATGTAAGGTAAAGCCTATATGTAGTTTTTATATCGGTCATTATTTGTTGTATATTTTAAAAGAAAGTATATTAAAGATACGTCCAGTGAAAAATCAAGAAGGAAAAAATTTTTTTAAGGAGTTTTCCTTTTATATCTTTAAGCATCTTAATTACTTGGTCCTAAGTAATAATCTTTAATGTGCGCAATAATTATTTTTACGAGTAGAATTAAGTGTAATATGTTTCCAAAATAATGTATTGATTATTTTTCGTTTATTAATCAGAAAAAATTTATTGTTTAATTATTAACTTAAATCCATTTATTAAAGAAATTTAATATTTTAATTATAGTCTAATTTAGAACGTCAAAGTAGCAAAAATAGAAAATCATTTTGAACACTCAAAATGAAATTCTTAAGTAAAGTAACTTTAATTCCGAGACATCTTAATGTTCAATAAAGTGAAAATTTTAAAAGTCAGTTATTTAAGAAGCCATTTGAATTTTTTAAAAAGAAAGAATATTCTATTGTTTTAGGAATTAGAAAAAAAGGGTTATTTAACTTAGACAATTTTAAAAAGTTTCATTTAAAAATTAAAATTTATGATTGATAATTTTTTTCTATAGTGATACTATTATCTACCTAAGAAATAATTATGTTTGTAAAAAAGATCTTTGGTTTTATTTCAATTCGATGACATCGATATTTTAAATAATCACTTGGTTTTTAATCTATTTTCCTTTTTAATGCAGTATGTTAACAGCCAGTTTAGCCATTTTTGACATGTGAGGAAATAAAATATTCGAACATCAAGATTGTAAACTAATTCTTAGGTAAAATATTTTAAACATATTTGATATTTAATAATATTTGGCTTACATTAAATTTTTGGAATTTATTTATTCATTTTGGTGTTATACACCAACAAAATAATAACCTACGGGATGTTTTTTGATAGTCTTTGCTTAAAGTTAGTGCGTATCAACAAGTATAACACTATCTAGTATCTATCTAGGTTTGTAAGTAAAGTCTATACTCAATAGAGAATAGAATGAAGTTTCGAAAGAAAAAGAATGCAAATCAAAAGAGGGTAAAAAAAAAAAAGAATAAATAGAAATAGAAATAGAAAAAAAATGCTTACCTACAGACTGAAAGATTCAGTAATTTAGTTTATACATAGGGAAAGGTTTGGAAACATGATAAAAATGATATATTCAAAATACAAATCTATAGAGCATAACAACTGTTTGGAGTGCTCTACATTATTTAAATTCTTACATTTTTCACCCATTGATAGTTTCAGTTTTCAAAATATTGTTCAGGTTGAAAAAGTTGACATTCATTTTATCTGGTTTTATCGAAAACGCTTTTGTAAAATGTTAAAATATTACTTTAACGGATTGTATCAAAATTGTCGTTAAAAGCAATTTAAGAATTGATATTTTTCTTTTTGATGAGGTCTTTCATACATGTATCCATTAATTGAATATAGAACTTATTCGAGAGACGACAGTGCTCACGAGTTTCAAAAGTAAAATGTTAGTTTAGGAGTCTTCATTTTTGTTTGATCTCAGCATAGAATTGTGATATCTATTACCTTCGTGTAAATATCACAATTAGTATCGAAACAAATTTTTTTAAAAAAAGAAAAGGAAAGAAATATCATTTTTATGTTTTGAGAAAATATTCGAACGGGTGTTATTTTTTAATTCTTTTTATAAGTTTTTCATATTGAATCATTTTTTAGATGTAATGCTTTTCTTACAGCAAGGCAAAAATTATTAGAAACTATTTATTTCGGCGGTTGAGATTATAGTATGATTTTTACCTGTGGTTTGTTTGTCTGAAATTAGGAGACAAATGTTCTCGCAATTAATTCTTTTATTGTAGAGAGAGTCAAAGGTGATACAAAAGAAGGAGGGATTCCTGAAATTCAAGAAGACATTTTGATAATGAATAAAAATCCAAATCATAACTGTAGCCAATACACTATCCAAGACGGTTTCATTGCGGCATCATAAGGTATTTATTAAAGCGAAAGAGCTCAGTGTATTCGAATGGATTTCCATGTATGACCTCTAGAATAAAAAAAAGGGCGAGTCCTACATCTCCAGAGTCGCCGATTTTGACAGTGAATCAAAAACATGGAGTTCCGACACGTGGATCATATCGGTCCAAGACGATTTCATAGTGATTTCCTAAGCTACTTATTAAAGTGAAAAAGTTTAATATTTTTTTTATTAGAGCTGGTTTTTATGTACGACTTATAGAATAAAGAAAGGGCCAAGTCCAGCCATTTTGAGAATAGCCGTTTTTGATTGTCAATCAACGACATGCAGGGACATTACTGCAGCCCAAACATCATCCAAGACGGTTTCGTAGGATTTTTATTAAAGTTAAAGAATTCTTGTTTATTAGAGAAGATTTTCACATACTACCTATGGGATAGAGTTTCAATGAATATGAAGCCGAGGAAGAAGATTTTTGATTATGTTCTTGATTCTTCTTTTAACCAACATTCCTTTTCAGTATATTGAAGTGTGCTGTAAAACGTGAGCACTAAGGTTGGATTGGTTCTTGGAGGTCTTCGTAGTTTCCTGCCTTGGGAGATACCATTGAGGTACAGTTCCCTAAAAATCCCCCAGGACTGCAAAATGATTTCAAAATAGATGCTAAATTATACTTTTACTTAAGACAATAGCTATGAATGCCAAAATAGCTAACAATAGATCTGCATTTTCACTTTCATATTAAGTTACATTAACACCCCATGTTGATGAACACTAGGGATATTTTAGAACTGACCTCGGAGTTTTGAACACTGATCAGATAACGAGGAAGACTTCTAGGCTGGCGACCCCTTCTCCAAGCTCCCACGACACTCTAATTGGAGGGCATTTGGCCCCGATGGAATTAACGTTCACCAGACTTGCTTATAAGACGGTTCTTCGGTAGAATAAGGTCTCAAACCCAGAATCGTCTAGTTTCGAAAATGAGATCATACCATCAACCCTCCCATAATCATAAATTCTTGTATATAGGAATTAAGTATCCAAAGTAATAGGGATTAGAACCACCAGTAAAATAATTACTTCTAAGATGTTTCTACTTAATTATTTTGTAATTTCATTAGATAAAATATAAAAGAGATATTTTATGTATTTTTAACTCTAGAATAATAGAAATACAATCAGAACACAGCATAATCCTTCCTTACAAAAATTTATTAAAATTTTTTTTTTTTCATTTTTCTCAGTATTTATTAAAAATTCGTTATCAGATGTAGCATTTTTTTTTCCTTCACTCCTGAAACCCATCGGTCATTTGTCTTACTTAAAGAAACTTCGGAATAAAAATACTTTTTTCCTCTTTCTCTCTCTCTCTCTCTTCTTTACTTCATCTTTAACATTTCATGAACATACGTGCGCAAAAATAAAAGAAAAAAAAGAGCAGAATTCCCTAAAAAATATTAATCGCCTACAAAACACTTTCACTTTTTCCATATAAAAATGAAAACAAGTCATTAAAAATTTAATTAAGAACAAAAAAATATCCTTCACAAGACAGTAAAAATTAATAATATTTGCTCACTTTCTCTCTTAAATGACAGCTTAGATGCAGTTTGAGAATAAAACATACATCATTGTTCTGAGAGTGAATAAAAATAAAAAGATTGAATTAAAAAAATCCAGTCATTAAGTAATTACAGACCACCACGGATTTACGAGAATTTATTTTTCTTTGAAGCAGACAGCACGCACACTGCGGCCATACCGACTTGCACCCAGAGAGTAAAGAATTTGATTTATGAAGCGTTTCATTCTTTTCAAAATTACTTCAAGAGTTTATAGGAGAGTTTGTTACACTATTTTCACGCATCACTTTGATTTATTGGACATGATCTGGCATTAAAGAACTTCGTATTTAAAATATGGACATGGTTTGAGGTTTTTTTAAGCTGAATATTGAGTAGGATTTTTAACACTATTTGTATAAAAGTGTTGATTGATATAAAGTTTGTTGCACTTTTATTACAAATAACTCCGTGAAAAAATTTTAATGGGAATTTGCATTTTATTCTGATAGAAAAAAAATGAAAATACAAAAATATATTTTTATTCAAAAGCTCTCAATGATTTAGTAGATGGAATCTAGTTCTTCACTTTAGGTTAATGACGAATTTATTATTTACAGAATTTGGCAATTATTTACAGAATGTTTTAAGTAGGGGGAATTTTACTTAATTTTTAATTAATAAAACAGATGCAAGGTGCAATTTTATATCCTCTGAAAAATGTCTACATATTTATAATATTAGTGGCTCACCTTGTAGAGCAAGAGCATAAACACACAAGTTTTTTTATAATTAAAAGAATGAAAAATTTTAAACATTCGTTTAAAATTTTGTAAATGCATATGATTAAAATTCTACTTAGAAATTTACTTCGATCATTTTCATCAGGGTTGCAGGTTTGAGACCAAATTCCACAGAAGAACCGTTGTCTAAGCATGTTGTCTAACCGCTGTCTGATGCATGTTAAATTTGTTGGGGCCTTACGTCTTCCCATTTGCATGGCGTGGAAATTTGCAGATTGAGATGCCAGCTCAGAGGTATTCCTCGTCATCTGACTGCTGTTCAAAATGACGTGGTCCGTCGGAAAATAGCTCTGACGTTGCTTTTAAATGGAATGTCAATATAACTAAACTAAACTCTATTATTTCAATCAGCACTTACACTTCTGTGCGTCCATTTTCTTTTAAAAATTTTACCTGTAAGCTTGTTATATATTTTAAAAAACATTATTAAAAATAATGATATACCTAATCTCAGAAGAACATTACTTTTCCAGCTGTTATATACATCCAACTCTTTCAGTTTAAATTGTGTTTGGATATAGTTAGTGTCTGCTTCATAGTTTATCTATTTTCAATTCTCCATCAACAGCTGGTAAAGCTGGAAATAAAAACATAGGGCTAACCACAACCACTGCTAACAAGAGTAGAATCTATGATTTAACACCCCCCCTTCATCCCTTCTCCTCTTGTAGCCCCCCCTCCCCATACCCACATAAACTCGCCAACACACGAGCAGTGTTTTTCTTCCTACAGCTTCATTCCACAAATGAGAAAAACCGAAACATTCCCGCACAAACCGTGAAAATAACGAGAAAAATGGAAACAAATGATTCTAAACAATGAAATGACTGTGATTATTTCGCTATAAATTCAGGGTTTCCTAATGGAAAGGGATAGTTAAGCCGCCACAGAATGAGTAACCGATGACCCTGCGATTGATCTCTTGACCCTCTTACAGAATTTCCGAGGGAACCACACCTCGGGCTCTTCTTTCTACCGCGTTGGTGTTTGCGGCTGAAATACGGAATGAAGCAACCCACCGAAACAAAACCTTTTTATCGCAGTGATCACGCAAATGACTACTCATTTAATTGTGAGAATTTATTACCCAATAAATTTGTCCATAAATTATTCATTCGACTAAGAAATTTAACCGATGAAAAAGCTTTTTCATTTTTCATAAAAAAAGACACTCCTCTCCCTTTCCAGCATGGCTATTTCATTTTTTTTATATATATATAAAGGTTAACGAAAAAAAAATTACTGAGGATGGTTAAAGATGGATCCATTGGGAAAAGTAGTTTTCAAAACGAACAAATGGCATAATCTCTGTGTAGATGGGTTTAAAAAAAAAGGGGGGGGGGAGGAGTGACTGCAAATATTAACCTTTTACACTTGGATGTATCATTTTTGACACTTGTGAATTGAAGCTTGTTCATTTATTTATTTTTAAAATTTTATTTGTTATAATTTGGTTCAGAAAAAGCAAATAAATTTTTCCAGGCAACTCATATTGAAACAATTATATTAATTATCTATACTTATAATAAAGCTCAATGTGTGTGTGTGTCTGTATGTGTTGGCGCTCTACAGGCCAGACCGTCGGACCTACAGCTACCAAATTTGGTACATGTATACCTTGGAGGTCGGGAATGTGTACCTTGGAGCCCTTTTTTCGAATTTTCAGTTAGAATTTGAATTAATTAAAATTTAAGCGAAATTTCGACGTCTTTCCACTATAACTTCTGAAAAAACACTGATTGAAAAAAAAATCCCAACACTAGGAAGGAGCTGTGCTAGATAAACGAAATTTGGTAGGCGTGTTTATACATCTGAAAGATGACGTCGATTCAAATTTTGAGCTACGCGCGTAAGTGTGGCGCCAGTAGCGACACTATGAACATGCAAACGAGGTTTGCTTTAAATAAGCGCTGCAAGGTTCGTGATCGTTATTTACAGTTGAGATTTGACGTAGTGGGTTAATGTTAGTCAAGGATGCCTCTGAGAAGACGAAGAAGCCATTATCAACAGCTCACTGAGTTTGAACGAGGTCGTGTTGTAGGGCCACGAGAAGGTGGGTTTTCTTTACGCGATATTGCTGAAAGACTTGGCAGGAATGTATCCACTGTGCATGAGTATTGGCGGCAGTGGTCAAGGGAAGCCTCAAGAAGACCAGATTCCGGGCGGCCACGTGGTAGTACTGAGAGGGAAGACCGTCGTATTCGGCGTATGGCTGTGGCTAATCGTACTGCGTCTGCAGCTGTAATTCTAGCTGCAGTTGTCACTACAGTGACACAACGAACTGTTACAAATCGGTTACTTCAAGGACAGCTCCGAGCCAGACGCCCTGTACAGTGCATTCCACTGACTCCAAACCACTGCCGTTTGCGACGTGAGTGGTGTCAAGCTAGAGCTCATTGGAGGACGGAGTGGAGATCTGTTGTGTTTTCTGATAAAAGCCGGTTCTGCCTTGGTCGCAGTGATAGCCGTTTGTTGGTTAGAAGGAGGCCAGGTGAACGTCTGAAGTGACCTGCCTGCGGCCTAGACACGCAGGGCCTACTCCTGGAGTTATGGTTTGGGGAGCAATTTCGTATGACAGCAAGAGCACTCTCGTGGTTATCCCACGCACCCTGACTGCAAATTTGTACGTCAGTCTAGTGATACAACTTGTTGTGCTGTCATTCATGATCAGCATTCAAAGGGGGAGGGTTCCAACAGTATAATGCTCGCCCTCATACCGCTGTTGTAACCCAACATGCTCTACAGAGTGTCGACATGTTGCCTTGGCCTGCTAGATCACCAGATCTTTCTCCAATCGAGCACGTATGGGACATCATTGGACGACAACTCCAGCGTCATCCACAACCAGCATTAACCGTCCCTGCATTGACCGCCCAAGTGCAACAGGCATGGAACTCTATCCCACAAACTGATATCCGACACCTGTACGACACAATGCATGCACGTTTGCATGCTTGCATTCAAAATTCTGGTGGTTACACCGGTTACTAATGTACCAACATTTCACATTTGAAATGGCTCTTCTCGCCAATGGCTCTACCTGTGATCTTGAAACTTTAATCAATTAAATAAATTACCTAGACAAATGTATTCCTAAAATTTCATTACTGTACAATAATTTTTTCTTGATGTTGGGATTTTTTTCCATCAGTGTTTTATTGCATAAACATGATTTTTATATCAGTTTAAAGATAAAAAAATTAGCTTTCTGACGGTATCAGTTTTTTTAAATTTATAATGTAAGCTTCTATTTTTAACGAATTTTTAAAGAAGTATTTTAACCATGTTTTTATCACTTGACTGAATAAAATAAAAGAATGCCGGAAGTTCGAATAAAAAAAAACTATCATCGCAAAATAAATCTAAAGAAATGCAACTTTTAACACGTGACTGGATAAAATAAAAGAAATATAAAATGTGACATTTTCTAAAAAAAATAAATACAGAGCAAAGGATTGTATGATCGTTTGCAATATCTAAATAATTAATTCAATAAATCTTTTTTACGATAAACCTGATCGAATTTAGACAGGATATGCTTTGGAATCCTGACTTAATGGCATATTTCTTTTATCGTTTGCAATATCTGTATCATTAATTCAATATATTTTTTTTTATAAAATGTGATAGTTTCTAAAAAATAAATGCAAAGCCAAGGTTTCTCTAAAATCTGCAAGAGCAAGTCAAAGGGAAAAAATTAGGTTTTTTCACCGTGTTGCCATCATTTTGACGGCCATCAGTTTTTGAATTTCAATTAAAAAAATATATCATTGCAAATTAAATTTGGAGAAATGCAACTTTCAGCACGTGTCTGGATAAAATAAAATAAATATAAAATGTGATATTTTCTTTTAAAAATGCAAGGCAAAGGATTCTATGATCGTTTGCAAAATTTAAATCTTTAATTGAATAAATTATCTTTATTTATACAGGATTGAATTTATGCAGGATATGCATTCAAATTCCTTTCCAATGGCAATTTTGTAAAATATTATTAATAGGCATATATATTTTTAATACTATTAATTTGATCTAAATGAAGTAAATAATTACATTTTATGTAGTTTGAGTCAAACAATGCATTTATGAATAATGAGTTTTAGATTTCTTCATACTTTGCTCTGTGAGCCATATTTTACAAAATAGTTTTATTAATATTTTAAATAAAAATTGCTATATCAATCAGTCTTCTAAATCAATCATTAAAACTGACTGATTTATAAAATTGAAGAATATTATTAAGAAAACGCGTTCTTTTAGAACTTTCACTCCATCATCTTAAAGAAAATATTAATTTCAGGCCAATCAATGCCCGGAGCTACTTCAAGGCTAATGAATATGTGATTTAATTAAAAATTTTAGAACTCATTACTCATGGCGAACCAGCTGGTCGCCAAAGGCGGCTAGTATTAAATAATATTACTATTTATATATATGTCACAAAAAATATCACAAAACAAAATTACATATATCACAAAACTGGAGAAATGTCGAATTCATTCTAGATCAAAATTTTGAAAGCATTTATAGGACTGAGCTTCAAACAGCCACATGTCGAAATCAATTTTTCGAAATTATGGCATATACAGCAATATATTCTGGAGGATTCCATCAGAATATAACCAATCGAAGTGATCGATTAACTAATATAAATCAATTTTTTTAATAAATTCGTTATAAAAAACTAAATAGACGTAATGTAGCAAACTATAAAATATTTTGCATGGTCACAGTAATTAAATGTTATTATTGTGTGCGCAGATTATAAGGATAGTAAAAAGTACACCAGATAAATTCTAGCAGCTCTACTTTCCTACAGATATAAAAAATAATACATAAAAAGAAATCTTCCGTTTGAATACAAAATGCTATACCTTAAACAATTAATGATGTTAACTAAATTCTGTTGATAAGTAATTGCTTTTAATTACTTATCAATTTATATTAGTAAATTGCTTTTAACAACATTAATCTCCTTATTATTTAACCGCGTTTTCAAGAAACAATGAATTTCAAATAATTCATAACGCAATCACTTGATCCTGAATTATCAAATAAAAGAGTAGGATTATTTACAGTCATATATTTAGTCTTTTATTTACAGTCATATATATGCATAAGAGCAACTTGACCTAATTCGGATTTAATATTTGCTCTTAACACAACAGTCAAAGTTTGAAAGTTTGTTGTGAAAAGAGTTCTCCATCAATTCAAAGAAAAAGGTCGCAAGACGCTAGCAAGGTGTTAGTCAGAACGGCTACTCCAGGGTGGAGTGTAAATAATATCACTGCCCATAAAGTCTCAGGAGTACAAATTTTTGATATTCAAAAGAACTGAATAGTAAGTATAATGGTTAGTTAGATCGAAAACACTTTCTTCAGTAAACTTCTCGCTTTACCAAAAGCTAAAAATCCGTCAACATAAAATTTCCATTTGCCTTTGCCACACAATTTCAAGTTAATTTCCTCGAATTGAATTTCTGTACTTCACGAGACTTTTCTTAGCCGTGCAATCGTAACACCCCTTCTCCACACCCACGACACTCATTCCTATTCCGTAAACAAGTGGAAACGCGACGACGATAATAGCGGAGTGATTGCAATTGCATTAGAAGGCTTCCTCCTCCAAGAGCGTGTCAAATCTCAAACGCTTTCCGGCGAGCGGCGCAAAAATCGATAATTACTGACTCGAGTGAAACTCGAATATTTGACTACGGTTGTTGACGTCGCCGTGATTAGAGCGTCCTCCGCCGTTGATGGATAGTCCCAGAGAGGAGAGAAATGTTCTCTTTTTCAAAAAAGGGGCTATCGGCCCGCTGCTTCATATTCAAAGCAGATAAAAGTCACACCACTGGAGGGGAGGAGAAGATATTTACTTCCGGATGCAAAGCGACGCTCTAGCGAGAACACAAAACGCTGACTAACCTGCGCCGGAAAATTTCCTTAAATGGGCATGGCAGTTTGCAGCTATAAAAGATAGAAATAATTTAACCTTTAGCACTCCGATGCCTCCTCTCAGGCAATATTCAAGGCAGGGCTTCATTTTGTCGTTTTGTTTAATTTTTTCTTTTAATTTTGACGGGTAGAAATCTTAGAAAGTGATAAAAATCTGTAGATTAATTTTCCGGAAAATTCAACTTAAAAAAAATCATATTTATTAATTTTTCGGAGCAATAAGCAAGTCCTCTAATTCGACAAAATCCAATTACAATTCGGAGCACTAAAGGTTAAACATGCTCAAATGCACTAAAATTCCAATTCGTTATTCCCTTTATATTTAATGGTGTAATTGACTCGTTCATTGAATTTTCGATAATTATAATAAAATCAAAATCACAATTAATTTAAGTGGTATTTATTATTTGGATATGGACTATAGTTATTTCTGCTTTTCTTGAACTACTTCATGAATCCATTTTTCATTTGGACTAGTTCATAAATTTGAAGTCAATGAATTAGAAAGGATCTGCCGCGATATCTTTTTGCGGGAGTACTGCATACTACAAAAGATTTAATCATTTAATTTGCATTTGTATATAGACTGCAATGATAATAAATATCCCAAATAAGACGGGTAATCTAGTTAGATATTCGTATAGTGTCAACCATACATTTGCAAATCATACCTTTGCTTTTTACTCTCTTTCAATTTTTTTGACAAACCACTCAAAAGCATATTTCTTGTATGTTATTGATTAGGGAAGATTAAATTGTGAAGCAGGGCCAGGTCACCACAGCTGCATATGATAGCTCATCTTTATTTCTAAGATATCCTACAGAATCATTACATCTGATGAAAAGTTTTCAGATTAATGGTTCGCAGGTTCAGCAAAGGTGTTTCGAATTGATTACTGCATTGGGCTCAACCATTGATAATGAAATGCCAATTCATCTGCTGTTTTCATCATCTGATTATGGTCAAAAAAATCTCACTGGTTACCAATAGTCTTCGTGTAGATACAAAATAAAATTTAATCTAAAACTTGAA
>JAPMOQ010035930.1:1550691-1572776 GCA_026543055.1 Argiope trifasciata
GCAATTTAAACAATTGAACAACGTCAATTCATTTATTACTGAACTGGCTTAGTTTTCTAAGTCTTTGGAGATTTTGGTGGTACACAAAAATGTCATTCGAGACAAAAATAAAGGAATAGGTTTTTATTCTTACCATCATAGCATGATAAACAATGTATCATGATGATATATACTGTTTATAACCTATGGCTACAGCATGATACTGTTTATACCTATATACTATCTGCAAACTGTTTAATGCGTTATTTTCAAAGCACGATCTAAAATTTTTTGATAAGTTCTACTGCTAGATCGTTGGTTTGAAACAAATTTAGCATAACTGGATAGTTAAGTTCTCACTGGAAAAGCATATTTAAGAATTGTAATAACAATTTTAATTGAAAATTAATAGAAATTTACCAAAATCATTTCATTCAGTTTGACTAATAGATAAAGTATTGTAATGTCAAAAAAATCCAAATTCGACCTTTTGACCAATCTCTACATTTTAGACTTACATGAGTTAGAAAAACATATTTTTGCCATTATGTCTAAGTGTTCATTCTACTTATATGAGACAAAGATAATTCAAAAACACTTTGAGCCTGACGGATGAAAGTGATGCATGGTCTTTACCTAAAATTTGTAGATATCTATCAGAGGTAGAGCAAAATTCATTAAGAAGTTTGTATGGCTGTTTAAATATAAGTTAACACGATAATTAAAAAACATAGATTGCTAAAATTTGGTGCACAAATTTAATATCTCTAGTGCATAAACCTGTCATAATTTGAGACCAGTCGAACAAAGGATTGATTGTCTGTCTATCTGTCAGTCTGTACTTTCTGAGACATGTAAACGCGATAAATAAATAAAAAATGTAATGGCTTAAGCATTTTCCACATGGTATGCGATTTTATGATAGCAATTGTAATTATCCGTCAAATTTTGTTTTCTATTGATTGAGAAATACGCGTGTAAAATACAAATTGGATTTTTTGATTCTATTAACAGCTTGCTATGACTTAATCTAGAACAAACAATAAAGAATCACACATCTGATTCAATAAAAACTCTAAGTTCACATCAATGGTTAATATTTAGCAATATTAATATTTTTAAATCAAATTTAGAATGCAATTTTGTAATCATTACTGAGACTCTGAATTTTTTTTTCAATCGGATGGGAAAATCTGGACTAAAAAAGAATTTGATTTTCGGCTGTTATTAACCGCATGCCAGAAATAACCACACACACACATAAAACTCTCTCCAAAAATCACATGACAGATTTTGTAAAAATGCTAAATTCCTCAGACTAATATTTTGCAACTATTGAGCGTACATGTAATGCAAGGCGTTCTCTGGAGATGACAACCTTGATAGAGAGTATGCGAGAAAGCTGTAGGGAGACAATTTTCGTTGGTTTCTACGACACTCCTACTGATTCAAATAGTTTAAAACAATTCGATACATCATTTAATAATCTTTAATTAGATGCATATGCTTATCTTTGATGGTTCAAAAGTTAATTATTGAGCCCAGATTTGTCATTCTTTATAATCCAGAAGTCTTTTTTAATGCAGCTATATCAAACGAAATTTCGTCTAATAAAGAAACAAAACAGTGAGTCGTATTTCTTAACCAAAAGAAAGGAAATCATAAATAGGAGATTTTCCGATTATCTCGTTAAACGACGTTTAACCATTAACTGAACAAAATATGAACACTAGTTTCTCATGTCATGGCTCGTTAAGCTGTGAAGCTTATCTTTAAACCAGATTTGTGATAATGGAACGTGACGAAAGTTTTAAATATGATTACCGTTTAATACGAATCAACGGAAGTAGCTTCAGGCAAGATGGGTTTTAGTTTATTTTTAGTTATAAAAGCACTTTTTTTTACCTTTAGTCAAGCACATGAAAATGTGATAAGATCTGAGTTGTTAATGGAGATATTTACATTTGAAGTTGAATAATTCGAGATTGAAGATTATAATAAAAATTCGATTTATTCTGGAAATTCAATTTTAGAAGTATTACATAAACTCCTCGTTTTTTATTTAAAAAAATATGATTATTTTTAGACTGTTCTCTTAATTTGCAACCACGGTCAGGTGATTAAAGCTTCACTTGAACTTGCACTCCTCCAAGTATCTACTCCACACCAGTAGGAAAACATTTGACTCCAACGGACTTTACGTGCACCAGACCTTCTTATACAGAGGTTCTTCTGTGGAGTCAGGTCTCGAAACTTGAGTCCTCCGGTACTGAAGCTCAGACTTTATCAAGAAGTCCATTAAAATTCAGAAATACTGTATCTATAAATGAGCAAAAGAAAATGAAATGGCAGTTTTTAAAAAAACTAAGATGGTATTGAGGAATTATTTTTTAACATTTAACAACTCTAATAAGTAAGTTTTAATCAATAAACAGTAAGCAATCTTAATAAATAAATTGTAATAATTCTAATTACAAGATTTTAATAATATCAAAAAATAATTACCGTTTTTAACCTTTCCAGCCGAAAATAGTGTGTAACTTAGATTGATTTAATAAATGCCAAATCTACGAATAGATGATGGAACAATTTAATTAACATCTGATTTAAAATCTACAATAGAGTTGTATTAAACTATATTGAATTAAATGGACATCCAGAGCCTGATTAAGGCAGGGGCATACGGAACAGCTACCTCGGTCCCCCACATCAGAGGATGGCCCCAAACCAAATAGAAAATTTATTTTACGTGTCCTTCTTTAAAGAATTCTTTTTGCAAAATATCTAGAAAATATATAAAAATGTACTAATATTTAGTTTATGAGATTTAGGAGTTTCTCTTATAGACAGATGCTTAAGATAAATACAGATAACATTCTAATATAAATGTTGCCTTAAATTTTTGTCAGATTATATTTTAAAGTCAATGATTAAATTTTGTACTTCGAATTAAGTCTAAGAGTGTTTCTAGTTTAAGTTTAAATAGCGTTTTGGATTAATTAACGAAAAATACCATAGACAATTTCTATGCACGATTCTTCATTACTGAATCAGTCGGGCCCAGTGGATATCTCAACAATACTTCCTTCTCCAAGCTTCCATACTCTACAAGTGATTGAGTACTCTAACAGAAATCATCTTCCATACTCTAACTCTAACAGATTCGTATAAATGCGGATTTCTCGAGGTCTTGTTTTAAAACAACGACTTTTTAATTCTTTTAGCTAAGGTTCTATCCTAAGGTAGCTAAAATTATAAATAATTTTTAATAATAATTTAAGTAGTTATAATTATTATTAAGAAATTTTTTTTCAAAAAGTGGCGATGGTTATTTTCCTTAAGCTTCATTGTCCATACATATATGTATATATATATATATATATATATATATATATATATATATATATATATTGTTACGAACGTGTAGTTTTGCTTTCCCGCTCTGATACTGTCATCGTAAGGAAGAGAGTTTTACAGTAATATGTATCGAATAATGAAGGGGTGTGACGTCAGAGGTCCCAAGGCTTGGCAACAAACTTGGCGACCCTTTGGCGGCGAATTTGGAGACTTTGGCGACAAAATGGAAAGTACCCGAAACATCGAGAAATTTCCCGATCCGTCCACTAGGAGCCGAGATACATCGAGAACGCTCCTGATTGGCCCAGAAGGTGTTAGCCCTGCCTACCGTCAGTATATATAAATCAGGCGACTGCAGTGAAGGCAGTCAGATAAGTCGAAGCGGAGAAATAGAAAAGAGGATCTGAAGAAGAATCAAGTGGAGTTAAGCCGAAGTGCGGCAGTGGAGAGAAGCCGAAGCTGAACGATCTAGTGTTCAACGAAGAAGACAAGTAAAGTGTGGGAACTTATCAAGAAAACCTAGAGATATAGAAGTCTTGAACCGAGGAGTCCTGAACGGAGAACTGCTGTGTGGCCTATTCTGTCGAAGCCAGTGTCGTAGCCCGTTGTGCCGCCGTCGAGAACGGAGCTGTTCCGACGTAAGGAGTAGTCCCGTAGTGCGAAGTAGTGAGTCGACAGCAAAGGCAAGAAAAGATGGAGGAATAGTTTCAGCCTGTTCTGGAGAGACCCAGGTGGTGTAAAGTGAATCCCTTAAAGATTCCCTTTCCGGCTGAATCCTGTCTGGCCACTCTGAGAGCTGTGGACATTGTCACTTCAGAATTTCTGCCTGTGGACTACTATTTGTAGTGTGCTGTCCTGTGTGTATTCGTCTTGGCTGTATATAGTTGTCTCCTGTACATAGAAGCGTGTAAATAATTGTCGTCTTTGTGCTGTCCTCTCTTCGTCCTGTAAATAAACGTCTGTGTTGTGTCCTCTACTAAAAGACTGATCATTGCCTGTGTTTCATCGTCATCATCTCTAACATCATACACAACCACTATACATACAAGGTAAAAAAAACGAACCCGACGGATTTTAGGATATAGAAAATTCGTTACATACTCTCTCTCTCTTTATATATATATATATATATATATATATATGGCATTATTCCTGTCTCTCTTAAATACGATATGTCTTGTGAGTTATCGTGTCTGTCTGTACACACTATAACTCACAAATACTTTCAACTGGAGCTGACGATGAGATTTCAGCTAGATGATGATGATTCACACTGTCAGCTGTCTATAAACACGGTAACTTAGAAACCTTTTCAACTGGAGGTAGGATGATGATGATTTCGGTATTTGGACTTCAAACCAAAGTTGTAGATTTCTGTCAAATTTTGAAAGAAATCCCTTTGAAAGAATTCACTCTGTCTAATTGTTTTCACTCGAATTCAATAACTTTAAACTGAAAGAGCTAGATAGATAAAATTTGGAGCGCATATTTACCATCTAAAACATGGAATCGTATCCAATTTTGGACCAAATATACCTAAATGTCGTTCTCGGAAAGCTTATAAATGTAACGCTTATCATTTAAATCAATGCAATTTTGTATCTCATCTTGTGACAACAACTATAATATTTTTTCAAATTTTTATATGTCGTATTGTCAATATTATGTCATTTTTTCCCGATAGATTTATTCCCAGAATATATACTTGCACAGTAAATTCAATAAAATTTATATTTTGTATATGCGATGCTTTGCGACCTTACCAAAATCCCATAATTTCATGCCAGGGGTGAAAGAAAAACCCTTTATTGGAGAATAAACGAAAAAATTTCAGGAGCCCATTTCCCTCATGTGTGTTTGTGTATTTTGTATACAGAAAAAATTTGGTTCTCTTTGGAAGGCAAATTTATGTCATTAAATTATACATTCTCTTTTCCTCTTTGGAAATTATTTACATTTATACCTGTCTGGATAATTTATTAATACACGTGATTTTATACATAATGTATTTGAATTCATATATGCAATAATTTGTTCCATTCTGTTCTAAATTTCAGAAAACCTTCATTTGAGCTAAAAAGCAAAATAGTTTTATAGAAATTTTACAGTAAATAAAAATGTAGGGGGGAATAAACATTCTCAAATTATGGAAGTGAACACGAACGGACAAGCAAGGTTTAAAGAATTATATATTTTTGACAATTTTTTCGCGACTATCGTGTGCCAATGATTCGATATGTGTCCTCTGATTTCGTAATTTTTTTCGAGGGGGGGGGGGGAGCTGATGGATAATAATATTATTAGAGAATATGCAAGAAAGTATTGCGAGTCCACTCCCGTTGGTTTCTACTAAAGTGTATTTAATGGAATTCTTTCACATATTAAGATGTCAGTCACCGAACAAACGAAATGGTACATGTCATCTAACAACATTAGTGTTAAATGGCATGTAACACTTTCGTTTGCATTTTGCATTGTCTTCCGATATGCTACGGCATCATTATTTTTTTCCTTTGTGAAAATAGCCTATGGATTCTAAACATAAATTAACGAATGTAACAAACATCACATGATTAAGAAATGATTTATGATGATTGAATTCTTAATAATAGGCATTATCACATAATCTTAATAATTATTTGGTTATTTCCTAGATTTTTTTTTCATTTTGTTGCTGAGGTAGTGAATTACGATGGCTAAAATAATAAGATCCTTGGTATTTGGATCTTATTGTAAAATCATAGCGGACTTAACAATAAGACTCCAGAGGGTTTCAGGTTCAAAATCAGATTCCACTAAAGATCCATCGTGTAAGCAGATATATTGTTGTTTTTTTTTTCTTATGGCACTTGCCATTGTACAAACCCGCTCTTAAGGAGACAGCGATTTAAACCGACAGGGTGAGTCTCTTGTTTTAGTAGCGCCAACTAGAGCGAAGAGTACGACTTTGCAACTCATGCATCACTTATTCGCTTTCACCACCCATTTTTACAGGAGGGCACATCTCACAGATAGAAAAGAGGAAGAGCAACTATGTCCGAACCGAGATTTGAGCCCATTACGCCTAGATTACGGGGAAAACAAGCAGATCTGATGGAAGCTACATATGACGTGACGAACCAAACGTTCTCTCGATACTGTGCAGCGGTAGTTTAGTTTAGGGGAAACTTACAGAAAATCTGAACGGTGTTCAATTTATGAAGTCTGTCTCAAAATAGCCTTAGATTTCTTGAGTTAATTTCAGTGCCTTCGCAAACATTACGATACTGCATCGATAATACTTCTAATTGCAGAAGTATTATCGTACCATCCTTTTTGGTTGGACATCATGAAATCCTTTTTGCATGATATCCTTTTGGTTGAGGAATCTAATTGCTATTCTATGCAAAGGTAATTTTTTTATAATTCTTTGTTGTAAGTCATCATACAAATATATTTCAAAACCATTTCCTTTCTAGCCAAATAAGGTAAGATAGACATATCCGAATCTTACGCTATAAAACCTATCAACCTCTTTCTTCCTTGTTGATTTCTTTTAACATGTTTGCAACTTAAGTAAAAATTATGAATATTATGAAAATTCTACATAAAGAACATATGGTTTCATCATAGACTACGAAATATTCACGTTCATTAACCATGAAAATAATTCACTGGTGATTTTTTTTCTCTATAACTTGTGTTTTGTTATAGAATATATATATGGATTCGCCTTACATTCTGTTTTTATTTCTTTATGATTCCCCTTTGATATGTTTAAACGGTGTTATTTGTTTAATCTTAATCCTTATCAAGTTCAGGATTAAAATTTATAAGCTACGGAAGTTCTAGAGGTAGAACTCATTGATTTAAATGACTATATGCCACACAACTTCACTTCTAACCTTTACAATTTTCAATGTTTATCACTAAAAAGATAATAGATTTAATGTGCATATATGCAGTTAATATCTGTACAATAAACACATACCTCAAATTTTCAATGTAACTGGATTTTGAAAGAGGTAAAACTGCTTGATCATCACGCTCTTTATCGTTATAAAGAAAGTCATAGACTGAAATCTTTTAAGATAATTTTAGTTCACGATTGTAAGCAAATATTTCTGAAATTCTCAAGCATGAAGTTACTGGAAGAACGAAAGAGCTCTTTGAAAATTATATCTTAAAATAAAAACTTGTGTGCATTTAGCAAATATGTGGCTCTAAAAAATAATGCCTGTTAAGAAGCAGTAAGTGAAATTGCCTGAATTGAAGACAGCAAAAAATTGACAGCTATTTAATAATTTAATGTAGTGTATGGGCATCGATTGCAATATGTATAATGAGAACAATTGCTATCTGAAAAAGACATACTTAGAATCACTGAACAGATGGCCCGTTTCGTTTTCAATACCTGATTAAATCGGAGATGTCACAAGCATACTACTTTGTTGCAAGCAAATGTAAAGTTATTCAAACTAATTTAGATAGTTACAAATAGGTATAAACAAGGATAAGATGTAAAATTTTAATCTAATACAGAAGGAATTTCCTTTTATGAATACATATTAATTATTCTATCCACTGACCTCATTGCTGCCTGAAATCAATTTCCCTATCATGTGAAGGATTCTTTATGCATACCTTCTGTTCTTTCACCAGTGATTGCGAAGGTGCTTTTAAGATATGTCATATATATTTCTGTAAAATGATATAAAATCTAATTTCAGAAGCTTTAGATAGCCAGTTGCAGAAAATTCACGTGGAACTTGCTTCTCAGTAACAGTCATAAAATAGACTATCATACGAATATTGCTCTTGTGACCTAGGAAAATGAATTCTTCCTTTTAAAATGTGTTTCATTCTTCTCTATTTCCCCCCCTTTGTTTGCAAGTAAATTGTAGCCATCTGAAATAAGTGCAATTACTTCAAATCAATTCATATGGCGTGCTAGTTTTCGATTAATTTAATTTTTATTTTTCAAAAATATGAACAGTATCCTTTCGCACTAAATATTTAGCTATTGCAGTTTGCTTAGAGGTTCCGTTTCACTAAAAATGCAAGACACGATTGGCTGCTATCTAACATTATTGACCAATGTCAAGTAATGTGGAAGTTTGGAGGCTGATTTAATAGCTCTTCACTATTCCCGTCATTTGAACTGAGTCCACTTCCATCAAGATACAAAGCAGATGCTTTTGCTTTGTTTAGATTTCCTAACTGAAATGTTCTTGTTTTTTCTCCAAGCCAAATGCAAATGTGTATAACGTTCCAAAGTACTAAACATAAAGCGCCTCAACACGTTTGGAGTTAAATCTGAAAACTATTTTGATGATATTTTCTTTTATATGGTTAATCTGACCAAAGCAAGAAGATATCACATATTCCAGTTACCACAAATCACTGACTAGTTACCTTAGACCAAGTTGAGTTGGAACCACCACTAAACGGATGTTAATCGATCTAAACTAAATTCATTTTAAATATTCTAACTCAATAAAGCTGCAATTAAATAAGCACCATGTCTGTATCAACCTTCTCGTCGAATCACCAGAGCGCTTCGACACCACGGAGTATCCCACTTCACTATGTGCGCGAACCCTTTCATCCATCCTCTCGTCATGCATATCGTCTGCAGAAGGAAAATATCCGTCCGAAGAGATAGGCTCTGATACCCCCTCTCTCTCTTAAATCAATGAAGACACGAAAATATGTAAATGTAATAGTTTTAAATTCCTCCACGCCTGTCAGTCACGCCTGACATTGAGTAATGCCGCCCGCAATGCAATATGGCCTCTCATGAAACGCAATAGGGGGGCCTCTCTTTTATAAACTAATTAGGGCTGGAGTCCTTGGAGGAACAGCGCGCGCATGGACAGTATCAGAAAGATTGGGAAGGTTAACTGCCGTCGATTGGATGACGAGGATTTTTCCTTTATTTTGCCCGCGTTATTACAAAGATGTATCGATTGTTGTGTTGAGGCTTCGAGTAATAGAGTTATGTTTAGAATACATGTGCGTACGAGATATCTTTCGTTGATTTAAGTGTTAACCCTTGTAGAACGAGAGAGATTGATTTCTGTGGTATGTGAAACGCAATTGTGTTATAACATGATTTATCCGTGGTTGCAACGGTAGTAGAGAAATTAGAGGGGTAGATAATGAGGGAAAGAAATTGATTTTTCTGTGACTTGATATGAGAACGAAAAGTGAAGAAAAGTAGTTATGACTTTTCCAGGAGTACTAATTTCTTAGATTCTGTATAGAAATAGTGCGTGCATTCGTGTCTATGTCTATAATACTCATGTAATCAGAATGTTATAAAATTCCTTTCCCTATAATCAAAAAGTCATTATAGCCAAAAAATTTGTAACATTTAATTTATAAGTTAATAGATTTACTATTATTGCATCTTTCTTTGTAAAATCAAATATAAGAACTCGCCTTCTGTGATCATTAGCAGGAATTAATGGCTACTAAAAATTTCATTTAAATATTTTCAGTGGGTGTCTTAATGGCTTTCACAACAAATTATTTTTAAACTTCGGATTTCGGTAGTCTCATAACATATGCTGCTAAAGAAAACTTAATGCTTCTTGAGCCAATTTCCCTGATTTTTTGTCTATTTTTTATACTTCCAATTATATTATGCGAAAAAAAAAAGAGCAATCATTAAAAATGGGCGCAGTGAAATATATTCGCCATTTCTTCAATCTGAAAGTAAATTTTAATTGCCGATGCAGAAAAGTCTCAAAATTCTATTGAAACACCAAATAATATCTAGTATATAATAAAATAAATAAAACTAGAAAATAAATTAATTTTTAATAGAATAAATTTTTTTAAAAATTGAAAATATATTTTTATTATACTGTTACTAATATTTTCAAATGTGAGATTCCTTAAAATTATTTTGAATTTCATTTCTAATTACCAAAGATGTAAAATAAAACCGATTTTTAGGAGATAAAATAATGATATTTCTAGATTAAATGTAGATTTATGATTTATGATTTTGAATCAAAAATGGGTTCTTAATGTAAGTGGGCAAATTAAGTTTTAATATTCCCTACTTCAAGAAAACCTCTTTTCGATAGGCGCATTTCCATCTTTTCTAATACATAATTTGGGAAATTTGGTAGCTGTATATTTATTTATTTACATTTTAAAGCATCAACAAACAGTCACAGAAGCGCTAATATTCTGCTTTATTATTAGTGGAAATAAATGGAAGCAAAAATAAGTAAAAATTGATGCACAGTGGGCAATCATGATCCAATGATTTGAAATAGGATATGGATTTTCCTGTCACACTCTCAGAATCCCAGTTTAAAATAACATTTTGATAATTCCTTCTCAAATAATTAAAAAGTAGTTTATAACAATTTCATTTGACATGTAATTGTTTGTTATATGCTGAGCATTTCACAAAAACTTGATTTCTATGTTGGTCCATATCTTCTCGAAATCTTTTCGAAAATGACTCGTATATTTAAAATATATGATATATATGTCTTAGATGTATCAGTAATTTGATGTCCTTGAGGATTTTTATCCTGTTATTCTTTAATATATATGTATTTTAAAAACATATCTATTGAAAGTATTAGTATTATATCTTTCACGTGAAAAGATCAATGTCATTTTTTATTATTGCTGAATCGGAGATTATTTCCAGAAAAAATAAAAGATAAATTTCATGACAATATTAGGTCCAAGATATAGACAACAGAAATAATTTTACAAATGCATACTTTTTATAAGATTTTTATTAAAGCAAAAACAATCTTCATGCTGCCGACTTATACACATCTTATTGAATCGTATGTTGTTGAGAATTTTTCCATAAATCTAAGTCGGTTTCATAAGATTCAGCTACCTCAAGAATCCCTTGTATAAAAATGCTTTATTTTAATTCAATTTTTAATAATGCCTTAAATACCTATGAGGAATAATAATTAAATACCTCTTAAATACCTATGAGACTTTTTGGAGAAGTTGAGTACAGCTTTGTGTATCATTGACGCAGTCCTGCCTCAGTTTCAAGCTTTTCTCTTGATCTTGTTTGAAAATTAGCCTTTAATATTTTTTGGACTATTGTGAGATGCAAGTACATCAAATTTTAAATGCTTTTATCTGTTCCTATCTACATCGATCTTCGCCTTTAACATGTCTGCTTCAACGTACATTTTTAAATAAATAATTTATTATCTCTTTAAAGAAAATTCATTTGTTAAAAAAATTTATTTCATATTTTGAGGATTCGAGCAAAATATTCTAATTTGAATCTCTGACTTTGGAACTTCAAAGTGTTTATTCTTTAAGTTAAGGATGTTTTGTTTAAGAATAAAACATCCGTTTTTTAAAAATTCAAATCTGATATTTAGAATTCTTTGACTTGATTTTCACACGAGAAGATAATACACCCCATTTCAAAGTAACTTAACCGATAAATGAGATGGAAATATGGTATATGCTTCCGTGTTTTATTTGCATTTCCCAATGTTATCTTTTGTATCCCACGGACATTTGAACTCATTAACAACGTTTAAAGGCATAATGAATGAATTCTAATAGTTTACAGGGAAAAAAATAACTGAATTAAGGACTATTAAGCATATTAAGATGACACATATCCCACGGTGAAAATAATTATAAAGCTCGCCCATATCAGACAGCTAGTGTTCTTTGCTAGTTTTACTTTTATTGTGAACTTTCAAAGACGTCACCTTTCAGTCGTTTTATTCACTGCAAAACTCAACCAAATCTTTTGTTGGAGGTGAGCTTGAGAAAATAACCTTTACACTTTACATTCAACGATTTGCAAAAGTCACATCTTAACAAACAATTTATTTTTCATTAAAATAATTTGGTGATTATTTGCAGGATGTATGAATATTGCAAAAAAATTCTTTTTAAAGCAGCCACGACTTCCCTTAATAGCTCCCGGTGCAATTTATAAATGAATAACACGCTTAAAGAAACGCCTACCTACTATTTTTTGGGACTTAATAGCGTTCCTTTTGTTAGCAAAACGAGAACTGTTAACTGCTGTATTTGCATAATGTATAAAATTATACCATTGAACAGGACCTCCTTCGTTGACTTTTGCGTTTCATGGCAAATGTATTTAAACTCGTGCGCTGTAATCCACAATGAAATTACAACCTACTCCGACAGAATAGCAAGTAAAATATATAATACATTCGTTCCGAGACATTATACTTGTAAATGCGGGAATTCTTTGACTTTCCTTGTGACCAGCACGACAGCCGTGCTATTGTTGGCCAGTTGAAGTTCACACATAATGAAAGCCTCAAAAACCGGCGGCCATTTTTGAGCCGTCACAGAGCATGAAATCTTTATTTAAAACTATTCACTATATTTGTAACGAGATACAGTTCCTGATCTATCATGCACCTGGCTATATATTATTATTAATATATTAATGCATACCTTTATTAATTCTTTAGACTGTTAAAGAAGTTATTTCTGTTTTATTCAAAGTATCAAATGCTACGTGACGGGACAATTTTTTTTCCTGCACATATTTACTGTAATGAGAATTTAGAAGAAAAAAAAACGCATGAAAAATTTCATACATTGGCTTTTATTGTAAATATTCATTAGGAGTGAATAAGGAAAAATAAACCAACTAATTATGCAAATTTTAAAGCTGCTTTCTGATTTAAATTTCTTGCACAAAATCATTAGTAAGAGCCCCATCGAAGTTCACACATAATGAAAACCTTAAAAACCATAATAAACGCATCAAAGTAAACGTTACCGGCAGAAATATTCGATTCATTAGAATAACAAGTTCTGTAATAATTCTTCTAATAGTTCTGTAATAATTCTTCTTGGAAATTCCAAGAATATAGTACATAACAGCTTTTTAGAAAGATCCTATTGTAAATTTATATTTTGAGATATACTGAAAGTGATAGAAATTTAATCAATAATACCGAAATACTCCCCTTCCTATCAAAGAACGACAATACTTGTGGCCATTTGCCACGTAATAAAAATAATAGCAAAGAAATTTCTCACACAGGTAGATAACATTATAAGTTCTTTCAATTTGCTTCAAGATCAACTTCCAAAAGCTATGTCTCTTTAACACTGATAATATTCATAAACACTGTCACTAAGTTGACAGTGTTTGTTTGAGGAGTATGACTCGAAATTATAAAAAAAACAACTCCTTACTGATATATACTTTTGGTATAACTTTTTACTCAAACGACAATATTGAAGTATATACATCAGTAATTTAAATTTATGCCAGCATCCTGCACATGACATTACCACACGCATGAATAAGATACTGAAATCAATTCTTTATAAACATACAAAGGATCTATTTCTCTACTTTATAGTTTCTGTTATTGAGTCATTTCTAATTCTTAATTCAATAATTATTTTTTGCGGGCATTTCAACCCTTTCCCTTCTGCACATACTCCATAGGTTGAACCTCAGAAGTTAAGTCATTGTATAAGGATTTTGCTTCTACATTTATAGTACAAAAGTATGCAAGCAAATATAAATTATTGCATATTGTTAGTACAAAATGAATATAAATTATTTTTTACACATGCTTAAAAATTTTCTCCTACCAAAGAGGTGAATCTTAAATTTCCCAAACTGCACAGACTCTTCAGAAAAACAATTCTAAATTTAAATTTAGGACATACTTAATATATCCTAATTATTATCTTAATTTAAGAAATATTTTTCAGTTTAAAGGGTCTAATTGATTATTAAATTATTTTGCGTGTATAAAAAATGCAGTACAACAATATGAAAGCTTTTAGTACCAAAATATGTAAGCAAATATAAATTATTGTCTATTGTTAATACAAAATTAATATAAATTATATTTGACACATGCTTAAAGATTTCCCCTTTACGAACTCCAAAGCGGTAAATCTTAACCAAAATGCGCAGATTTTTCCAAAGTCAAATTTTTATTTCTTTTACTATTCACACATAATTGGTGCTAATAATTATCTGAATTTAACAAATATTGTTCGGTTCAAAGGGTCTAATTGATTACTAAAAGGTCGTAATAAAGGTCATAATCGAAACAAGAGTAATTTCAGGAGCATGCATGATTGATCACCAATTTTTGTATTTCTCATTATTCTTGTTTCTCATCAAAATTCTGTTCAATGCAAGAGCTTTGAAAGTTTTTCTAATAGCACTATCAAGCATCTTACACTTCGTGATACATACATTGAGATCGCCCAAGGCAGCAATAAGAAATGAAGCCAATAAAATGGCTACTAATATTTAGCTACATTTATTATCTTTCTATAGAAATTTTTCCCATTAATTTTACTTACTGCAATTGCCTTTAACAGTAATATTTCTTAAGGCTGAAATTTAAAATAGGCTGTATCCTTTCATTACATTTCATATTTCCATTTTTGTTCATGAATTTTTATCAAGTTACTACAAAGTTTTGACTTTATTTCGCTTAGAATCAATAATTATTTAATTAAATAAATAGAAATATGCCACATACAGTTGTCAATAATATAATAAGAAAAAAATTATATCGTATGCTACATCATTTAAGAAAAATTATAAAATTTTTATATTAAAGATTGATTAAAGAAAGATATTTACATGAAAAGTACTTTTTTGTTATTATTTGCTTGCTCAATAATAGAAGCATTTTTTTTTGATAAATGAAACAAAACTTTTTAATAAATTGAATAAGTATAAAACAAACTTTTAATGAGAGATTAGCTGAAACCGGTAAAATAAGATACTGCTTTGGTTTTATATGAGTGATAAGAAATCTCATTGTATGAAATAAATAATAAAAGAAATCTCAGTGAGATTTTAAATTTAATGGTCTTCAATGGACATTCTTATTGGAGCTGATTTGTGGTGTAATTTCCTTATTATTTACTTCATAAAATGAAAACATTTTTTTTCCTACTTTCGAAAAATTAATCTCACTTTATAATAGTGTTTTTGTGGTCTTCTGTATTTGGATTATTAATTACGGAAATATTAAAAAGATACTTAAAATATACTTATCAATACATAACTCGTTATTTTCTCATGATACCTTAAAGCACCGTTTAAATCAGGCTGACGTATTGGTAATATGACTTCTTATTTAAAAAAAACATTAAGAGCATACTTCTAATAGAAAGCAAAAGATATCAGCTAAAAACAACATTTAAATATATTTCATGTTAATTCAATACATTTATTTGTTTTAATTAAAAATGTTTTCTCATCTTCCCTTGACTTTTTCTTAACCAAAACTTAACTAAACTTCAAAAATAAGTTAGAAAAATTTATGGTAATATTATTTAGTAAATAAAGAGTTTAAAAATTTCATTTTAAATAATTTACATTCTACTCTGTTAGATATTATGATATCTAGGAAGCTCCAAGCCTAGAAAATTCAAATATTTCCTAGACTCTTTCATTGTTAAATTTCAGTTACTAGAAGTGAAATTTGTGGTTAAGTAATCCAAGCAAACACTAGAAATGAAAGTTCCTTTCTAATTTCACTAAGAAACAGAAAAGGCCAAGCTTATAGATGTTCTTGTTTGGTCCAGGAATTTCAATTTAAAAGTCATAGAATTTTTTTTGATAAGATAATTTTTCTAATTTCACCCAAATCAACACACACATATAGCGCTATTACAAAAGCTTTATGCTGCATTGACTTATTGGATTATCCTTCCTTTCTGTTTCAAAATTAAGCAAGAACCATTTTGAAACGAATCTTAAAATTGTGACAGTATACAATCGGATGCTATAGATTCTTGACCAGGTGTCCTCCAAATTCAAAGAGATCATAAAAATTTCTGTATCCCAAAGGATTTTTACCTTAACTAATTTTTAATTACCAACGATGCTTTTGCGATTTATATTGTTATAGAAAATCTAATCAAATTAAAACATATTTTTTCAACTAAAACTTTGTCTACTTTTTCCAGAAACCAAGACTTTTATTGCAATTTCTATAGTATTAATCACTTCTTGCTCAATAAACAAGATAGCAAGATTGAGTAACCTAAAAGTACTTATTTTCAATCATAAGTAATTTTTAATCAACTTTAATTCTAAAAATCTTCCATCAAAACTGGCATTATTTATAGCAATTGTGAGGAATTAATATTCGGAGCATTATCATAACAATGGATAAAGTGTCAGATATCAATAAACTGTAATACATACATAAATTAATTAATTTTTGTTATATGTGGCAACTATGAAAGACCGTGCCAGTGTCTTAGACTAGGGGTAGCGCGTCTTCAGAGCGATTTGGCCATACCAGGTTTGAATCCTGGTTCGGACATTTTTGTTCTTTACCCTGGGTTTTATATGTGAGGTATGTAAAAGAATCCCCCTGTAAAAAGGGGTTGTGCAAGCGAGTGCGTGAATGTCTTCTTCCTGCACTACTCAAGCTACTGCACAAACTCGGCTTAAATCGCTATTGTCTATGGCAAGTGCCATAAGAAACAACAACAATATGAAAGTGCATTGTCGAATTTCGCGGAAATTCATATTGCTCTTCAATTTCAGCAAATGCTCTGTCTACATTGCATTCAGAGTCGTCCAGATCCAGTAAGTTGTAAAACCGGAATTAAATGGGTAGCATTTTTCTTCAAATTCTATAGTTGCTGAAATCTCACATGAGTTTCTACAATCATTTTAATTTAAATTATAAGAGTTAATTTTTAGTTCAGATTACAAGATATTATATGTTATATAAAATACAGCCACTCTTAAAAACGCACAGAGCCGGGTCAACTCCGTTATTCTAGGTCATTATTCATATCTTATTTTATTTATTCTGTCGTTTGAAAAACAGGATTTGCTTAAATGCTGTGATTAATAACAAGTAATTTAATAAAAAGTTTGGATATAATTAAATTAAAAATTCCTGTAAATTTCCGTTGAAATGATCATAATTTATTTTTACAACGGTGGTGACAAAACTCAGCACGGCAAATGTTTTTTTAATCGAATGTAAATCCTATCCCCCTGCTCAGTAGTGAAATAAAATATTATTCTATAAGCGAAATCTAATTAAATTGGGAACGGGATCCAGCATAACCAAAATGCATGGGAATTCGAAGTCCGAACCACTACTCCACTCCGATATACACATGCAAGTGATGCATAGCCACATGTTAATATTTAGTTATAAAAAATATGTGTGTGTAAAATCTCGTTTCTATAGGAAACATATCTATATAGATAAATTTAAATAGCAAACCTTATGCAAATATTAAATTTGCTCCGAATAATGAGATCCGTTTCTGAGATACACGAAATGAATTTATATACATACAAAATTTGCTCGCTTAAAGTTATAAGATAGTTTCATACATTTTTCTGGATGAACTATTTTTGGCATGGCATTAAACTTACAAGCATTTCAAATGGAACTTTTCAATTTACACATACGAAGAGACATTGACAAATCCGAATTTCAAATGTAAAACCCTCTGCTCTTGAAAGGGATGTATCATCACCAAAATATTCTGGTTCAATTGATTGGTGATAAGATACCCGTTATATTCTAAGAGCGTTAAGCGAAAAAAATTTGCTTGGTGAAGAGGACAGGTAATTTATAACATAAATATAATAACACATTTCTGTTAGGAAACCATTTATTTTAGCCTATTATCATATGGTTGAAAGTAACTGATATTGATATTTTTGTCCTAGCAATCGATTTATTATATGATCAAGTTGAATAGATAAAGAAATAATTCTTCATTTTAGAGATCTTTCTATCAGAATGGTAAAGAAACAAATCATTCACTGCTATATAAACTTTATTACCTATTGATTATTAGGATCGGTATTTTTAAAACGTGGGCAAATATGGCCGACCCACTCGGCTTGACTTTATTGTACCGATATCCGTCACGCATGTTCACCATCCTCAGATATCAGTCACCCGACTCCTTAGTTGTAGGTGTGTACACGAAACAGTCAGCGACTATGTAAAATTGTCTCGTATCTTGTGACACGCAAATAATAATCCATTCCACCGGCCAATCATAGCTTCGAAACCTGTGCTCCAATTATAATTACTGCCATTTTTTATGCCATCGAGGATTGGCGGAGGTTTTTATTCCGAGAGACTCGCTTTTTATTCTTTCGCTACTTGTACCGGCCACTCAATATGTCATTAATCACGTATTTTTAGATAGAAAAATACTTTTATTCAAAAAATTTGACGCCATGTAGTTTAATTATGCGTTTTATGATGGAGGGGGGCATAGCGTAAGTTCAATTAAGGGCCAGCAAAATGCAATACTCAATATATGCGCTGCTACGGTTACAGATTCACAGTAATGAGGTTTACCTTGTCTTTTTATTTTAATGTTTCACAGTAATTAGTTTGTGTTCGTTTTGAAGAAAAGTTTACGAATACTTCCGAATAAACTTGCTCTTTTATTTCTGTTTATTTTTACTTTCATATGCGTCTTTTTAATTTTAATTTATCTTCACTGGAAAGAGATGTTCAGAATAAGCAGGGAATAAAAAAAACTTTCTTAATTTGCAATAATTTAGCTATGCGAAAAATTCTGAGAATTGAAAATACGACTTAATTAATAAAAGAAAGTTGCGTGGCTTCGATTTTTATAAATTTATTTTTAAATATTGCAAATGCAATTATTTTGTATTGTTATCTTTCCCTCACAAAAACAAAAGCTATGTTTGGTTATTTTTTGTAGACTCATGTTAATGTTTTGTTTCGGTAAAATTGTGAAATTTCATTCATTTGAATCCATCGAGAACACAATAAGATATTCGATTTATTCTAAAAACTTATTCTGAATATTGTGGAAATAGTAGCTTCTGAAATAAACGGCTCATTTGCGCTAAGTAACAATTTTAATAAATAATTCGTTGATAATTTTTAATAAATAAACAAAGAGTAAAATAAATTTCTTAAATATTCTATAAAATAATAACTTAAATTGTAAATAAAGAAGTGATTTTAATCAATAGCTCAATATAAATCTTTGAATACAAGAATTGTAAAAGAAAAAGTAATATAAAATAATAACAACATGAAACATGTTATTTATTCTCAGATTTTTTTTTAATATGAAAAAAGAATATTGCCATTTTTTTTTTAATTTGAATACACTGCATAAAAGAAAATTCTAAAAAGAGTCATAAATATTATTCACTTAAAATTGTAGGAAACAAGTTGCAAACGTAATCAATTATTGAAAATTGTGCAGGATTCATAGCATTTTCTTGTACAATTTTTAGATTTCATTTGCAATTAACAACTAAAGACAATATCTTAATATTGACCAGCTATACGGTCGCTTGAATAGCAAGTGACGGTAACATTTAACACCATAACATATCTCCATTGCTAGAGCTCGTATTTCATCAGTTTTTAAGAAAGCAAAAGGACTTTATTAAAAAAATATTATATAAAAAATAATAATACGGAAATATTGGCAATGTTTTGAGAATAAATTGATGAAGTTTGAAAAAATGAACGAAAGTAATATACATGATAAACCAGCAGGTGTCTCCCCAAAACTTTTTAGCATACTCATTAAGTAAATAACTTAAGTAATAAAGATGAATCGGCGTCTTAGACGGGTTTTTTTCTCAATCGATTGAAAAGAAAGTTTAACACAGAATTATTATTTACAGCCAGAAAATCACATCATTGCATTTAGGTCATTGCATTTTTGTGTTATCGTGTTTACATGTTTCTGAAAATATAGACAGACAGACACCCAAGCCTATGGATTCGACTCAAAATTTAATTGGTGTCTGCAATATAGCTGTTAAATCTTTATACGCTGCAATATTTTATTCACCTCACTAACTTCATTTTCTAATTATCCTGCTAATTTATATTCGAAAAGAGGACAGACAAACTTTCTGTTAATAGATTTCTATCTTCTGTGATAGAAATCTACAAATGTGGGGCAAAAGCTATATATTAAACTTCATCCGGTAGCTTAAAGCATTTTAGAATTAGTTTTGTCAGAGACGGGCAGATGAATGGACTAGCTGACAAACAGACATTTTCGAAAAATGTAGTTTTCTGAAATTTAAAACATGAAGTTCGAATTTTTAGACGATTCCAGTACTTTATCTATACCTTGTATAGGGAAAATAAAAAGAAAAGAAGATAAGTGTTAAATTGACAATAAAAATGGTAATTAAATTTTGAATATACCATATCTTGAGAGCAAGAATACTATTCACTATGTCATAACATTTCTAAATTATTAGAAAAAAATAATTCAAATGGTCGCTGAATTCGAATAAAAATCATTTAAATTAATATAAATGAAAAAAAGAAATTTGGAACACCGTCCAGCATCCATTCGACTTATGCTATTATTTTCTAAAAATAAAAGAATAAGACATGGCTTAACACATTCCTAATTACAATGCTAGTTTATTAATGCTTTCATAAACATCACTAATGAAAGAAAATTGAGAAGATAAATTAAGCAGAGATTACTTTGAAATTTCAGTATTTTAGGAGAATTTCAAACAAAATCATAATTTTGTGTTAAAAAGTATCAATATTTTTTTAACAAGAACATCTCTATTGTGTATTTATCAAGCTAAGTCAAATTTATATATAAATATTTCTCATACTCTCTATAATATTGAAAAATTATTTAAAATATGAAAAGTATATTCTCTAAATGTTAACAGAATTTCAAAATTCACGTTAATATTTCTTGAAAGGGAAATCCCTTTGAATAAACCTATAATTTGATCTGGGGATTTACAGCTAAAAGTTGGTCAACTGTACCAAAAGAAAGCATTCTTTTGTTCGAACTCGAAATTTCGACGGATCTCCATATTTCAGACTTCTTGGAGTAAAAAACAAAAAATGAATGTATGTCTATCTATCGATGAATGCGATAATTTAAAAATGATTTCAACTGAAAGAATAACCTTTGATCGGTCCTTACACCAAATTTCTATCAAAATTTGAACGAATTAAAACAGAACCCTGTCAGTCCATTTGTTCGAGTACAAATTAACACGATAATTATTAAAGAAATAAAGTTACATGAACAAAATTAGGTACACAAATTTTGCATCTAAATTGTAGGTATCTTCTAAATTTGGAACCAAATCCATTTTGTACTTGACCATCTGTCGATCTTTAGTTTCACCAGCATATAAGTACGAACACGCTGAGAACACAAGGAATTAAATACACGAAATTTGGTATGGGATTTTGTGATTACAATTGTAGTTCTTTGTTTTATTTCGCTTTCAATCGATCGGAAAAGGCGTCTTAAGTGCAAATTTGATTTTATGGTATTTTTGTATGAAGAACATCCCAGTTATAAATAGCCGAAGATCTTACTTTAATAGTCTTTTTGACAAATATTATTTGTCAATGGAATACAGTTTATAATGCAGAAATACATTTACTAGTGTTTCGAGGAAATTTCAAGGAGTCCGTTCCCTCTTTTATAGTTTCCAATAACAGGAAATAAATAGTCGGATCTACAGTCATATAATCTATTGAAAACTTAGTGCCGAATTTAATTCAGAACTAAAACTGTAGAGCTAAAACTGATAGCCAAATTCCATCTATCTAAGGCCTTCCAAAGTTATCGTTCTCTAGAACAGACAAATAGACTCCTCCTTGGATGATTATGTCATAAATTTGACAGAGATTCGTCCTATTTCATTATATTTTTGAATTATAGATTTTAAAAACAGATGGGCATAATTTCAAAAAAAATTTACTTTGTTAAAAAAA
>JAPMOQ010035930.1:1572786-1609190 GCA_026543055.1 Argiope trifasciata
AAAAAAATTAAAATTTAATAAAATTTGAAAATTAAAAAAATTAAAATTTAATAAAATCTGAAAATTAAAAAAAATTAAAATTTAATAAAAATCTCGAAATTAGTTTCATTTATTTTTTAATAAAATATGTACAATACTTTTTTATTGTATACAAAATAATTATGCAATGGAAAATACCATTCTTAATTCCAAAAATAATGGCTGAGGACACATGTCACTGACATTCCTCACTCAAAGGATCTCCATGAATAAATTAATTACGTGAAATGTATTTATAATTGAGCTGATCAACGAGATAATTATTCTTAAAATATTCCCCCGGCACGATCTATGGTTGGATCTAACCATACATCAAAGGGTGCTTGTCTCTCATCAATGCTGGCCCTCATTATTGGGTGACAAAAACTTACTGGGAAGGTATCATTAATTGAAGAGACGAACTTTGTCGCAACATATCTGCTGCTTGTTTCTCTATCACCGGTTCTTCCAGGGAGTACAGGAAGTCATGGTGACCTGAAATTATGTAAATATCATTTGCATATTGTATTTTATCGGCAGCAACTGACGATATCAGATTATCGGCACTGTCATTTACCAGCAGTGTTGTATTGATTTCAATACCATCTGCAGTTAGCGGGCGACAAAAATTAACAACTTCTCCGGCTCCGATATTCCAGATTTTCGGCTAACTGGATACAGAAAACGGATTATCGATGGATTGGATTAATGGATTCTTCTCGGATGATATACTGGAATTCTCTACGGAGCAAGCAAAAGTTGCTGGTTTTATAAATTAAATTAAATATCAACGCACATTTCGATAAAGGAAACTGCGGCATAGTTCGGGTCTGAAATTAACTAGGAGAAATTATTAAGGTATGAAGTGAACGCAAATAATTTGGGAGGAATTGGGTGGGGAAATATCTTTATGGACACCGAATAAAAAGAAAAACTGAAAAGTTGTTTTCGGTATATATTAAAATAATTCTGTATTTAAAAGAAGAAATTTTCAAAATCTTCTTTAAAAAAGGATTTACTCCTTTACATGGTTTACGAATTAGAAGACCTATCCTATTTAGAACATTTATTATTATTTTCATTCATATAACAAGGTAAAAAACATTTGAGATACTGATGCGCTTTTAAGAAATTTTTGCATGTTTAATTAATTAATATTTTCTCTTGATTGCAGATATAAAATTAAAAATTTAATAGTTTGGTTTGCGAGTCAGACATCATTGTATGCGACCGATAAAATATTTGAAACAAAGATATTTATATTGTTTTACAAATCACATCTTTAATTTACAAATTAACTTTAGAATCTTAATCTTTTAGCCTTATATAATTCTTAATAGCCTTATATAATATAAAGGATAGAGCATGATTATAAACAATGATAATCATGCTCAATGATAATCAGCAGGTAAGAATTCAGATTAGTGTTCATTAAAAATAGTTGTTAATTTTTACTTTTTTACCATTTATCAAATATTCTAATAAAAAGAAAATGTTTATTTTTCGGTTCAGAAGTTTAACATACAACTTCTGAAATTAAAAATCAATGTTTTTAAAAACTGATAACCTGACTGAGAATTAAAAAGTTTAACATAAAAGCGACTATTTATTGGAGATTTGCAATTAAAAAGTTTTCTATAATTTATAAGATCTAGTTTATAAATTCTTCAGGTTCATGAGAAATGAGGCAACTCTTTCTACAAAGATAAAATTTCATAACTTAAACAGATTTTTCTCAATTTAGTTTGAGTCATATACACATGCACTAAAGTGAGAAAATATATTTTTTTGTTTATTTATTCATTATTATTATTATTTAAGGTTGTTACTGGATTTAATTCCTATATTTATTTCCTCTTGCTGCTTTTACAAAGATGTCAGCCGAGTGTAGGTGCTATTAAAATAAATAATTAATGATTCAAAAATTGAAATTGGCATTAATATAATCAATAACAATAATTTATGAAACAGAAAAGAAAAAAAAATATGAATATTTTTGTTGGATACAGAATAACGCTTGAAACAATAACTCTCTGAAGTAAAAATCTCCTAAAAACACTTTAATTATAAAATGGTAATTCAGGTAGACTCTCTTTATATAAATTAAATGAAGAAAGAAACGATGTCGTGTCCTTAAATTATCCACAATAAAAAAATAAAGCAATTATACTAATATCCCTATTTAAAACAACAATAAGGTTTGGGACGAACTATATTTTGACTCATTTCTCTTGTAGAGGATGATAGTTGGGTTGTCATTCCTTCACTAACTTTCTACGTCACTCCAGCGGAAAATCGTTTAACTCCCTTCATCAAATTTAATAACATCTATTCTGACACACAAAACAGCAAAATTTGGTAAAGATCCTGGAGTCTTTGAACCTAAATACAAGACCTCACTCCTAAGCAATGGTAACGATCCAACTAAAAAAGAATCCTGAAATTTATAATTAGAATTCCGGTTATCCTTTCATACATTTTCAACAATTTTTGGCAAGTATATTTTGGTAATAAATTTAGATAAAAGAAAAGCATATCTTTTTTTGGAATGATAAGTGAAGATTATAAGACACGAAGAATCTCTCAATGAAGAAACTTTTATTCTTTAATCATTAATGGAGTAGAATTTATTTACAGTTATTTTGACCATCCAGAATTAGGAAATATGTCTGTGGCTTTGACAACAGGAGCCGAAATAGTTCAAGTCAAGAGCATTATACTTGTGGCTTTGGCAACATCTGCTAAAATATATTATCTGACTGATGGAACATGGTTAATGTTGTCATTTTCTATTTAATTTTGCTGCAGTTAAAACCTTGAATTTAGTTGATCATTGATATGTATCTCATATTATTTCACCAAGTATTTAAAGTACTTTAAGAATTATCAATTAAATTTATGGTTTTTAATAGATGAAATTATGTGCTTATTCTTCATCGCCAAATATTTGATGTTAAGATAGATGATTCTGTCATATAAGAGTTCCATGAACTCTAACTACTATTTACATTTAAATTCCAAGCACATGAGGCCAAAACAATGATATTCAGAAAAACTTACATTATGGTGCGTGAGTTAATAAGGACTCATAGCAGGTAGGAGGTAAGTGATACTATTCAGATTCATATTTCCTTTACAGTCGTAATAAATCAAAACTTAGTGTCCCTTTTTTTATCGCCCAATGTGCTTTGTCCGACTCATCAAAAGGCATGCGTTGCCTGAATGAAAACTATCTGTCTGAAATCTCTGACAAAGTGGACAATGAGATATGACTACTAATAAATCAAAAGAAAAGTATAGGAGGCAAAATACTATAAACAATAAACATAAAAGAGCTGGAGAAAGAATCGACGAAGCATTTTATATTAAATATAATTGCGAAGTCTTCACGGTATTTGACTCTTCGCATATCTAGCTCTCTTCTCAAACGACCTTCGAAGCCGTTCTTTCTTCTATATCCCACTGCCATTTTTTTTATATAATTATTCTCCATCGGTTTAATCACCCTCCAGACAGCTGCGAAAAAAGGAATGATTCGTATAACGATCTACTAACAAACATACCTCATCTCTTTCGCATTTTTTTGCATTGAAGCGGTTGAATTTCCAGTTAAGTTGAGCACGTTCCGACACGCCTCATAGCAACCGCAAAACCGGCCGGCATTGGAGAAAGAGAGAGTAATAATCATTAATACGAAAATTCTATCAATAATAATAAAAAAAAGGCTACAACAGCCCAGGTCAGCTTTTTTATCGCTGCGATACCCAGAACAAAAGGAATTATGTTAGATTCACACCTTTTCTGTGATAAGATCATTTTTACTCGTGGCTACATTATAACAACGGAGCAACAAAACGCGTGCGTTGAAAAAAAAAATTATTGCATATTATCAGCATATCATTACTCGCGGCAAATTAGTTTACGTATAACTGCTTTATTAATCTAAATTATTATTGGGTGCTCTAAATGTTTGAAGAGATAACAAAATGGAAAAGGGTCTTTGAACTGAAAAATGTTAACTAAGTTGGGCTGGATAGGTGATGCATTTTGTGATAAAGAATTGAGTTATGCCCCTAAATTGAAATTCTACCTGTGGGATCAAGTTGCGCGATCTGAGGCTTTAAGTTGTATATTTTATATATAATGGATACTTTTTCATTCGTTTCAAGGGAGCGCTTCAACAGTTTGGATGCCGAAAAAGGAGATGTATTACAAGGATTTATGTTTTAAGATAACCATAAGGTCCGCTAAAATTTACAGTATCATTAATACAGATTTAAGGCATAAAAATTTTTTAATCTTGTTAATGTGCTTATATGTGTGTGGAAATATTTTTTTAAATTTATTCATAAACTTTAGATGTCTTATTCTCACTAGGGCAAATTTATTATGCCTTTATCTGATTATGTATATCAAAAGAAAAAAACAATACCAAAACACTGCAGTTTATCGTTATTTGTTTTTATATGATAATAGCATAATTCACCATACTGTAAGCATATTAAAATATTGAACGCTAATATTTAAATGTAATTTTAAACTAATGTATTAAAACACGCTCTGTTCGCTTTAAGGTCTTGAGACTATCTCTTCTCGACAGTTGTACTTCATGAAAGGGCTGATGTGTAAGAAGATGAGTGGTAGTAACGTCTTTTAATTCCATTAATAATGTCAGCTCAGCCTAGTGCAAAGTGTTTACATCTCTTCATTTCATCTCTTTTCTCACTTTTTTGAAGCAATAAACACCTCCTGAATGATATACAAAAGCGTAGAAGGTTTCAACTGTAGAGATTGATAATACTGATGTGAAACATTTCATTAGAACTCAGACTTTTGGATCTTTTTTCAATAAAATAAAAATTCCTTTTTTTTTATTCCTGTATATATTTGCGCATTAGGATGCACTTTGAGTCTAGTTTCATCAATAAATAAATTTCAGACCTCCCGGAGTTCTAAAAAACACATTTTAAAACACACACAAAGACGCATTATGTCTGCTTTTCAATATGTCTGGGACTAAGATAACTCAAACAATTTAAGCTAGATGGTTGACATTTCACCTATAGCCTTGCAGATTTCTATCAAATTTTGAGCGCAATTTGCTCTTAGGAAATATGTTTGTCCATGTTCGAATATAAAATAACACAATAACAACGAAAGGAAGATAGCTCGATGGATAAAGAAGAGTGTATACAAATTTAACATCAGTGTGGTAGATACTTTTGAGTCAAAGCCAGCAAGGAGTTAAATGTCTCTTAGTCTGTTTCAGAACCATGTAAACTCGATAACTCAAAAATGCAATGCATTAAATATATCAAATTTGGTATGTGTCTTTAGGACTGCAATTGAATTACTGTGCCAAATTTTGACTTCAATGGGTTGGGAAAATGCGTCTGAAACACAAATTCACTTTTTTAGAGAGTATATGAGAAAGTTTTGGGAAAAACCACTTCCTCTGGTTGTATTTTCATTTCTATATACACGCGAATAGATAGATAATCATTATGCTCATGGATGGGATTGGTTTAAATTTTATTATGGATCTATAATTCTACCGAGTCAAAAACTACATGATAAATTTCATATATCTACTTTTCTTCGTTGCTGAATTACCATATTCATATGTCAAGGACCGACATAAGATTTCACAAAGACGGATTTCATGCAAAATTTTGATCAAGCATGAAAGTAAGTAATAAATAAAGTTTGGTTTAAAGACTATGTCATACATTTTTTTCGTTTCATTTTTGAGTTATTAAATCCATCGATAAAACAAACGCTTTCAGAAATGGCTGTTTTTAGGTTTCAAACTACACTAAAATAAGAAAATTCATTAACTTTTCATCGAACTTTCGACGCTTACAACACTTACCCTTCCTATGGAACTTAGCATATGGAAGCATCATGAACACTGAATTTAAACTACTTGCATTTATTTCAAAAATAACTTGCTATAACTAGCAAGAAGGTGACTTTATAAATAAAAGTAGTACCAAGCAGGTGGGACAGTATTTTACTGAATTTTTAAAGAAAATTGTTTTTCATATTGGATTTTCAAATATTTTTATATTTAGGAAAAGTCTAATTTTAATCTGTAAGCTATTAATTCTTATTGAAATAGGAATTAAATTTGCACTACATTAAGAAAACGATATTTAGAGAATTCTATTTTTAATAGACTAGATTTCAATTTTAATGTTTTAATTTCTGAATAATTTTGATACTGCTGTGAGTATGCACATAATAGCGAAATGTTTTCCTTGTAAAGAAATGTTTGCTATCTCAGAGTTTTTCTATTTCTGTATTCTATCGCAAGGACGTATTACATCTACAAGGGCTTTTATGAATGAAGATTTCTTCTTTTATTTTATATAATTTTTTAACTACTTTTACAAATTTCCTCAAAAGCTTTGGTAAAAAAAATCAGCATTTCTGGTAATTTGAATAGGAAAAAATATATTAAAACCATAAATTATTTCAATTTAATTTATTATGTTATTTATATGACCAGTTTGGTTAATTTGGATAGAAATGAATTTCATTTTTTAAGAGAAAATTTTCAATAAATTTATATTACTTTTAGACTAGCAAATTTTTCTACAGTTTTCAGACATTTTTTTACAATTTATGTCTTTTAGAATCTGGGTGCAGTTTATCTCAATTTAAGTGATACTAAGCTTTTAGTTTTGTGATAACAAATATATATATATATATATATATATATATATATATAGACAGTTAATATCACCTAAATATTTAGAAATTTGAAATAATACTCTTCAAATTAGTGTTAAATATTAATTTAATTAAGTTTAAAAATAACTTTTCTTTTATTTATATTTTGAGTTAGTTATATTTATTACTATTTCCAATGTAAAGCAATCGATATTTCGTATTTACCTCAAATATATTTATTTTCAGCATCCTTTTAAGATTTAAAACAAAAGTCATCTTTTATATTTTTTCTTCAATTTTTAAAGGATATTTCTGATCTGTTTTTGCTTTAAAATAAATGCTTGAAAGTGAGAGTGTGTAGTTTATGGTTTTACTATGATTTCACTGATTGACTTCATTGTAAATTATAAATGCCCAAAGTTTGTCGATTCGATTAAATATTCGTTATATAAAGAGTCAATAAATAAGCACCGCATTATGAGTCCCATACGTTCATAATATTAACATAATTGGCCTTTCTATCGAAGGTCCTTTTAAATCAAATTAATTATACCAATAATTTACTGATTTTTCCTTTGACTTGGAGCTGCTTTTAATTTAATCAGCTATTGATAAAATATTTTATGGTAGTGAATTTCTTTCACACTTTTACAGCAATTCATAAATAGTTTTGTCTGAATCAAAAATCAATTTTTGATCTTGGACCATAAAGAGCGACTTTGAATAAAATATGAGTTATCTTTTCCATATTTCCACCGGGACATAAATCCAAAACACGTTTCCAGATAAAGCCGATACGAGATATTACTATCTTCGGAATATCGATGTCGGATACTATCAGCTATCGTTCCCATTTTCGGAATCTATAGTTCATGAATAATTATCCGAGGGTTTCCGATATGGTAACAATTTTTCTCAAATTCGGTTCTGGAGTCGGTAATAAATTCAAAATTCATCCAGCACTTTTGGGCGGGATCTGTATTCCCAACTGGGAGTCGAAGTGAAACAAAATCGGCTCACTTCGGGAAGATCTATCCTTTGATTAGATCTTCTTCGTTCCTCTTCGAGAGTGTTCGGTTTCCCCGAAGCACGTTATCTCATTAAGGGTTGCTCTTACCTGGCTTCGGCATTAATATTTCAAAAGTTACCTTTCGGCTCCGGAAACGTCATTAATTCCGAAAATTTCCGAAAAGTCACCAAGCCCACATGTTAATTACCCGCCTTCTCCGTTCAAATTGGAAGCTACACGCAAATGACTGAGGGTCCAGTAAAGCATCTACGGATTGGTATTCGCAGGACAATTATTTCTCTTGTGGGTACGATTCAAATGGTGCGATTTGCAGTAGAATATCCATTTAAGAGATGAATCTGATTGTGATTGCACCCTAATGGTTGACTCCGAGTAACAGTTAGAGTTGATGAAAGAAGCAAATCATTTCTGTATTACATGTATTTATTGGGCATTCAAAAGCATTTCAGTGGTGATTTATTTTTATGCGCTTTGAAAAGGTTTGCTGCCGAGCATTTTAATGACCTGCAATCTTTTGAACATGAAAAACTTTGATTACCAGTAACGAAACTAAAATATTTATTTTCCTTACATCATTAGTCATAAATGATGACCAATGATTTATTGGTCACTATTTAAGATCAATAAATGTTTTGAATAAAACATTTATGACTAATAAATTTGATATGTAACCCTTTACACCTACAAATTTACTAACTTGCTTATTAAATGACATTTTATGTACAGCATTGGTTTTTTATACTGATTCATATAAAAAACGCTCTGAATAAACTTACAAGTAGTCCAAGCATTTTTTAAATTAACTATTACTTTGACTTAAATATAGTTCAAAATATCAATATTTTTATAGTCAATAATTCTTTTAAAATAATATCAATAATTCATTGTTCCAGGTAGACATATGATTTCACAGAAAAAGGGTAGGCGATCCAAGAATTCGAAGATATTGTTGAAAAACAACCAAATTTTACATTATTTATTATAAATTTTGATTAAAATTTTACAAAAAGGGATCTGAGAAGCCTATTCCTATCCTCTAAATAGATCTGTGAAAAATTCGGAATTCTTCGCCAAAACGATTTGCTCTAAAGCAACACAAATATGCGTATAGTCAGAAAAATATACTATTTTGTTAGTAGATTCCTAGATTAAAAATGGAGGAACCAAGACGAAACTAAAGGTATTTTTGAATTCAAGACGGAAAACCATCATCATGTATGACAAATATAAAATTTCCAGAGGATAAAAATAACTACAAAAAATGTCTATATTTGCTCTTAGGTACTAAATATCCTCCTAAATCTAAAAAAATGCCTTTAATTTTACTTAGAATAGGAGAAAAAATTTATAAAATATATTGAATCTTGAATAATCTACAACTAGGAAATATTCATTAAAACATCAATACCTGTTCAATGATACTCATTTTACTTTGAATTTTTCCCCCTGAATCTAAAAGTACCATTAATTTTGTTCTAAAACTGCCATTTTTAAATCAGTTTTTGCTATAAATAAAGAAATAAAAGACATAAAATGTCGTCAATTAACTATAAACGCATATCAGATATTTAAATACTTTTATTTTTTATCACGCTTTATTATTTGAAAAATGATAAGATGGGATTATTGAGAAAAAATTATACTCCTATGTAGTGACATTTATTATTACTATTATAAACAGGAAATTTATATTTTGTCGAAGTTAAGATTGCATAATTTTTCGAATTCTTGTTACTTTAAACACATGCAGAGCATACAGCAGAGCTATCAACAAGCGTAAAATAAAGAATTAAAATAATAATTATCTTATTCTTCATAATAGAATTTTTAAGGCTGATAATAATTTAAATTGAAAATAATATTAAGAATAATTTAGTAAGAAACCCAAATTCTTTTTAAAAGCTTTTTCATTCTCTTCACATGATTTCAAGCTGAAAGGAAGAAGCTTTTGAATCAGGAATTGTAAGTAATTTTTTAACATTGGTTGAGAAATACAATATTAATATACTATTATATACTATTTTAATAACGAAAATTTTCTGCATATCAAATTTTAAAATACTTAAGAGCAGATCATTGGAAGATGGAGAGAGACATCTTTGATTTTTTTTAAAAAAAAACGTATCTTTATGCGTAAAAGTAACAATTTGCTTCAATATCAGTCTCTTATTCCTTCCTGATACAAACAATGTATTACGATTCTTAATAGTTCTTAGAAAACATGAATTACGATGACCATCAATAGAGGAGTTGCTGAAATCGGAAATTTTCATTTATACTCTCAAAACAGCTAAGGTATTACACAATGATTTGAATTGCTTTTGTAAATCAGTCTGTCTTTAAAGGTAACACTGGACTACATTTGAATTGTCTTTGAAAAATATATTAATATTATCTTTTAAAAACATCCTGTAAAACTCCTTAGTGAATCCTAATAAAATTCCGTTACCTAACTTGCACAATAAGATTGCAATATCAGATTTCAAGAACATTCTGCAAATTAACTTATTGTATCCTAATGAAGTTTCTTAACTTTGTTTGCATAATCTGCTTTTAATATCAAAAACCTTCTTCAAAACAGCATAGTGAATCCAAATAAAAGTCAGCTACATAGATTGGAATATAATTAGATAATTAGCATTCTTCAAAACAACTTAGTGAATCCGAAAAAAAATCAACTACCTAGCTTGCATAGTTAGATTTCAATACCAAATATCAAGCACATTTTTCAAAACAGCTTAGTGAATCCAATTAAAAGTCAACTACCTTACTTGCGTAATTAGATTTCTATATCGGATATTAAGAGCATTCTTCAAAACCGCTTTGCCAATCCGTATATTAGCAAAGCATTTGAGAAAAATTTGAGGTGCAGAATGAAGTAGGAGCTTCCTTCATTCTCATTTAGATCCCTTTCGAGAGAATGAGTGGATATCAAGATGAAATATTTCATGGGGATATGAAAGAAATCGAGAGGCGGTACCAGTGGCATCCAGGATGGCAGATTACTGTAGGTTAATGACTGAAGCGTGATAATACTGCCAGAGTAGGCATGAGAATATACGGAACATGAAGTTTTCCACCAAACTGACAGACGTTTTGATTAGAAATAGCAAGATCAAAAGACAGGTTAACACTTTCTTTAAAAGATATAAAAGTTACAAAAATCCTTAAATCAATAACTTTTAAGTTTTTCCTCTATTACATGAAAAAAAAATGTTGTTGTTTTCATTCTCACCCATTTTATATTCGGAATTAATAATTTGTGTGCAGGCGTTCTGGCTTAGGGGTAGTGTTTTAGGTGTCCTGGTTCAGGCATGGCTGTTATTCTGTGTTCTATCTGTGAGTAGTGTGAATGTACCCCCCCGGAAAAAGGGGTTGTGCCAGCGAACGTGAAGCATGATGTAGCTAAGTCGTACTCTTGACCCTAGTTGGTGCTACTGAAAAACAAGGGACACTAATTTATGCTTTAAATATTTGAGAGCGAACAGCAGGTTTGTCAATGACAAGTGCCATTGAAGACAACAACAACATAATTGTGTGTATATCAAATCACTTCAACCATTTGGGGTGGTAAGACGTGTCATGCACATCTAGCGGTTTTTATTACAAAATCACCAACGACATGTCATACTCGACAACAAGCAGTTGTCATAGAAGTAAAAATCGTGTTCACCACCCGTCAACCGAGACTGTTTGCCAAAACACAGTTTGCATGAGCAAGCTCTTAAATCGCAAATCAATTCATTAGACGATATAAATCTTTTTCGATATAAATCCTTTTATAAGATGTCGAATATTTTGTGTGGTCTTGCTACTAGTTACAGTGCTTTGTTTTGACTCGCTCTTGTGAATTCTTTAACATCGCAGGTGATTAACCTTTAGAGCTCCAAAAATTAATTCGATGCATAAATATTTTCAGAATAAGAGTACTTGTTTATTGCTCAAAAAATTAATATATATGAAATTTTTAAACTGAATTTTCCAGGATAATTAATCTACATATTTTTACCACTCTTAAGTATTTTTGCCAGTCAAAATTTAAGAAAATATTCAAATAAAACAACAAAATGCTATCTTGAATGGTACTTGAGAGCGCATATCAATTAAAGCCTATTATGTCATTTATAAGAAGGGAGAAAAAAAAAAACTAAAATTGTATGTGATACAAAAGTTGATGTGATACAAAAATTTTAAAAATGTAATCCTATGTATGTCGAAGCTCTCACAGTTCCGAAATCAAATTAATTACAAATTTACATGCTATACATTAGTTTTTCAACGCCAGTTTATTTTATATAGCAAGTGCAATTACGTTTATCTCGTGACTGTGTTCTTCGTGCATTGATGTCATTCGTTGTCACGCAAAACCAAAGAATCCGGAAATTAAAAAAAATTCTAATAACTAATAATTTTATATAGTTACGGTTCTAAAGCTTCTGCCTTTTTTACCTCATAGATTTTTAATAGCTGATAAGTTTTATCTTTCTAAAACTATAGAAAACAAAAAATAATTTTTTGTTATTGTTAAATTAATTATTTCTTGCCTTTCGCATAATTTGCCGTTTTGTAATTTTTTCCAGTTTTATAAATATTTTTTAAAACAAAATTATACTATCATTCATTCTGTAAAATATTATAACTTTCTCATGTTCAACTAAATAGAGTTATTTTCTTATACATTTTGAGAAATTTGAACCAATTTGGCCTACATTACAAATTTGTGTGTGTGTGTGGGTGTGTTCGTTAATCGAATTTATTCAAAATACCCAATATTTTTGTAGATATTCTTTTACAGAGCATTATGTAGCCGACTTCACAGTATATACTAAAAGTAATTGATAAAAATTATAAAACTGAATAGGATTTTTTATTTATTGCTTCTCAATGAAATTTATTTGTATGAAATTTATCTATAAAAAAGTCTTATTATAATATAATAAAATATCCTGATAAGAATTAATTCATCTATTCAGTCGGTATGATGACGTAAATAGACGAGGATGCTTCTAAATCCTATTTGTAATACGACAACAGTTAAAAATTAAAACTTCTGCCCACCCCCCTCCCTGGTTTAATTACAGATCGATAACTAAATTATAAATGAAGAGCAAGCTTATTTATAGATAATTTTTAACAACTTTTTTTTTTGTTTAAAGTGGATTCCGTATTAAGATAAGAGGGTGCTAATGTTGCTTGATTTGGCATTCGAATTAATTAAAAAAAAACATTCATAGCCGCAAATGGAAGCAGAAAACAAAAATCGAATCCTAAGGCCAATTCTAAGTCACATTCTAAGTTCAACCGTCCTGGCATAAGAGCTTCATCTCAACATTGGAATAGAAATATCTCGGTCCCACAGCATTATTATGTCAACAAGGAAACTTTCTCATTAGTGTATTGGGGGTTTCACCCACCTCATTAGAAGTACAATTTGCTAAGATTTAATTTCAGTCTTCATGTTGCTTAAATGTTTACACTTGATAATTTCGAAATATGGTGGCATGGTGGTAAGGTCTCGACTTCGGAACCGAAGGGTTTAGGTTCGAGATCCGATTCCACCGAAAAACCGTCGTGTACGCAGATCTGGTGCAAGTTAAACGTCTGGGAGAAACGTCCTCCTGCTGATGTGACGTGGTGTAGAGAGAGGGGGCCATCTCAAGCATCATTCTCGTCATCTAACCTCTGTTTAAAATTGAGAATTCTGTCCTTAAATAGCCCTAATGTTGCTTTAAAACGGCATGGTAATACAACTAAAAGAAACTAAACTTGACAATTTCCAAACCTCTGAAATTTTGTAAGACAAAAAAAAAATCTGGATCTGAAAATTATCTTTAGGCTTTTAAAAACTTTTGAAATTTATTTTCAAAATTTGAATAAAAAAGGCTAAGGTAAATGAAAGGAAAGAAAAAAAATAATGAGGGTATAGCTAAAAACGCTTTTATTTTTAATGCAACTTTAAACAACATTTTCAGCATTATTTTTTTTTCCAATTATGCTCGTTTTTTAATATGCTGTAATACATTTCTATTTGTAGAATTTTTGTGATGTTAAATAGATTTCTCTTTAGAAATTATGGAATGCTGTAAAATTAGAAACTCTGCTGTTTTTCTCAATGAGAAATAACTATATTTTTATAAAGATTTGTTAAATTAAACTCCTTTTATTTCTTTCCTCCATACCATTTCCCTTTGAGGGAATTGTATAATGAACTGTTGATTCCTGTTTTGTTGTTGTTGTTGTTGTCTTCAAGTAAGGACATAGAAAACCTTCTAAGTTCTGTTTAAAAGCACTTGTATCGCAAAAAGTCTAATTAAATCTCTGCTTTTTGTATGCTTCTAAAGTAGATAAAATCTGATTGATGAATAATTACTTCTATGTTAAGATATATAAATGTTTAATACTTGCATTACTTTATAGATAACAACTTTGACTGCAAGTCAAACTCTACACCGGTTTCCAACTATTGAACTGTTGATCTCCACTTCCCAAGAATGTGCATTATATTAGCTAAGCATGCAAAACAACAGCCGAGCACTCGTTTCAGTATTAGTCGCGTCTTCATACTATAGAAATAATGTAATAACTTTAATTTTAATTCCTGCGTATTCTTTGTGTGTTTCTAGACCACAGTTCACTTAATTTCTTTATTTCCAAATTCCCATTTCAATATTTTTCATTGATGCTGTGATATTCAGATCGCCCCTCATATCAAGCCACAGAATGCTAAAAGCGGCATTTTTTTCCCCCCAAGATATGATAACGAATGTTCATAATCACGAACCATCCGTCATGAGACCCCACCCATTCATCGGAATCACGAAATGCCAACTTTGGGCCTCTTCTCTCCCCCCCTCGAAAAGGTGGAGCCTGCAACGGGCCACACACTCATGGTCAAACTCGTGTCGTTACAATCCGCTGCCCTCTGTCATGATACGCCTTCTCCTGTATCGTTTTGCACCGTGCCCGGACTCCTTAAGAGTGATTTTTCCACTCATTTCGGTAACCAGGTAACCGTGGTGTGAGTCACGCCATTCCGTTTCTCGTACTATTGTTTTCAGGTGGGGAAAGGGGAGGCCCACCCACAATAATACACTGGGGTCATTGATGTGCAAGGGATGAGATAGTGTGAAAGGGACTGAGTGTAATTAAGTTAATTGGAATTTTAGAATGAAAGTTGGTCATCAAAATTCAGGTTCGAATTATTGTGGGGAACAAATGAATGATCCAATTATAATACCACTAAAGAACTGAATGATGATTTTTTTTAAAGTTTTTTTTCCCTATTTTCATCAGGTATTTTTTTGATATTACAGTTGAGACAGAAATAGTTTGATGTATTCACAATTCAAATAACAATGTACATTATACGATATAGTGCAATATACTCCAATATTGTAAAATATTATTCAATATTAGCGTATTATTTTTGATTGGATGAAAATGTAATGCAAATTGAAAACTTATCAAATTTTGTGTCATTTAAAGCAAATGTATGCAGAGTTCTAAATTTAACAGTATAATTTGCTTATACAATTTTTCAACACTCATTGAAGAAGTTTAAATTTCATTTTCCTATATGGATATATCTTCAATATTGAATAGTTTCAAACGAGGCAATCAATTTGTGGCACTTTCTAATGCTTCCTAAGTAACCTTGATCAATACAAATAAAAAAAACTTTCCAGAAAGGTGGGCTTGTCGCTGTAATATTTTTATTAAATAGAAATATGATAAATATTGTGTAGTTGTTTTAAGTAAAACAATAACAGATACTGGGTCTCACAAATTATTTATAGAATCTTTTTGTCATCTAGATGTATCATGCATTTCAAATATTTTGGAGAGTCGTTAAGCAGTAAAATGTTTTTAAATAAATGTTTTGTCTACATATAAATACATCTGAGGGCATGATTGTGCTTATAAATACACTAAATCATAATGCACTAGGGTAATAACAGATCCAGAGAACTATACAGAACCCAAAGAATTCAACAGTTGGAAGCATTTCAGAATTTGATTTTGCTTAAAATGAATCTATAATAAATATTGCATCATTCAAAAATTACTTTTTAGGTTATTTGTCAGTGTTTTGATAAACATTTTGCAAATTTATCTAGCATATCATTTTATTGCATTACTGTCTATCCCTATATGTATTAGGTTGGTGCGTATGAAATGTCGGATTCTCTTTACATGCGGACGTTTGTCTCCCTGTTTTCGTTATACTTTTGTCTTTGGCATAACCTCATTCATAGTCGTATTGTCCATTGCCAGAGACTCATTTCAGCAAAATAGGTTTTCTCGAAGGTCTTCCCTTTTGTTATTTCTTTTGAGTTTATTGCCGATATGAATTCTGCCGACATCGCGTCATTTTCTTATATGAGTACAAACTTGGTAATAGTGCTGCAAAAGCTGCACGCAACATAAACCAAGCGTTTGGGGAGAATACGGTTAACGATCGGAAAGTGCAGCGTTGGTTCGAAAAATTTCGGACTGGCGATTTTTCACTGCAAAATGAGCCGCGCGGAAGACCCAAAACGTCTGTGAAGAATGATGACCTGAAGGCTCTAGTGTAAGCGGATCCAGCCGTATCCACGAGGGAACTTGCTATCAGGATGAAAGTTGACCATACAACGATATTGAGACACCTTTCTGAGATTGGCAAGGTTAAGAAGATGGACAAGTGGGTACCGCACGCACTGACAGAGCGAAATAAGCTGGAACAAACTGGAATATGAAGTTTTGCAGCATCCACCATATTCACCGGATCTCTCGCCGACCGATTTTCATTTTTTCAAGCATTTAGAGCTGTTTTTAAGGGGCAAACACTATGAAAATGAAGACAGTCTAAAAAACTCGATATCAGAGTTTATTAATTCTAAAGACCAAGATTTTTTTAAGACAGGCATCTACGCTTTAAAATCTCGTTGGGAGAAGTGTATTGAAGCGAATGGAGCATACTTTGATTGAATAAACAGCTTTTGAAGAAAGATATGCAGTTTTATACAATCACTTAAGAATCCGACATTTCATACGCACCAACCTAATATAATATACACATATATATTATGGTGACTAACGGATAGTATCAAGCCATGCTTAATGAAGAATCAAATTAGCAGTAAAGGAAACTAATATATGAGAAACAAACAAAATATGATGATATTGCTTCACTTATTAAGTAAAGTAGACAAATTAGAATTATCTTCTAGCACTTGATATTGCTTTTTATAATTTCTCTTTAAAACTCATAAAGTTTATAGGACTTTCAACTTTTCAGTGATGATCTTCATCCGAACCTAAAAAACATGCAAAATAAATATATAACTGTGAAAGAAAATTAAAATTTGTAGAAATTCACGAATAATAATATAAATGAAATAATAAATATAACCAATGAAATAATAAATAAAATCAGAGAAATTTCAAAATATTATTTTTAAAAAATCGAAAAATACTCAAATTTAAGCATCTAATGCGAAAATTGTAGCATTATCGTATTTTTTTTGTGTGTGGGAAGTGGATAATCTATTTACATATTGAAATTCTTAATTACTGATACAGAAGCTATAATATACGTATTTATTTAAAATTATCTTAGCAGGGTGAATATAAATCCATCAATCAAAAGAATGAAAAATATTGTCTTTAAATCATTTTTAAAAAGTTGTTAAAAATAGAAAATATTGAGCTAAAATAAATATGGTATGTCTGAAAAGCTTATTTTTCGAATTTTAAATTACTGTAAAAACTGCCTTTGCATAATAATATATTCCGAAATTATTGATGTTTTCCGATTAATTCCGATTAAAATTCCGATTAATTTTTTTTACTAAAATATCTAAATAAAATTATGAAAATGAAATCTCAAATTATTCATGAACTTTGGCCAAGAAACATTACTAGCTCTAAATAAAATGTTCTGAAATATGTGGCATTTCCCACAATTTTTTCTTCGTGCATGTCAAATTGTAAGTTTGTAGTTAACCTTGGCATATCATGATGTTAAAGAAAAATACAATATCCCTAAACAATTGCACCAACTACCACACCTTAAAATTTTTTTAGAGCATAAAATTGTTTGCAGCATAAAATTTAACTTATATATATATATAAGTTAAATTTGTTTTTGTTTTTCGGTGAATTTAGGGTGTGTATGTGCATTTAATTGAAATTAATGTAAATTAGTCTTAAATCAAGAATTTATTGTTTTTACAAAATAGCTCCTTATTAATTATAAATCTTCCTTTAAAACTGCTAAATATTAAATCTTACTGAAATTTTCAGATTAAAATTTGCCCTTTTCTTTTACTATTTTCAATTTTAGGCTAATATTTTTTATTCGAATACTTGGATAAATCGAATATTTATTACGACCCCATATTCTTCCCATATCTTCTTCAGTGATGGAAGAGCTCTGGTCTGGCACTGCTTTCCTCAGAATTCCATTCCAGGCTAGACTGCCTTGGCTAAGGTTTTTTCCAGTTTCCCACCATAATAGTTTTCCGATCTCTTTCTAGGCAGTCAACCCACCTAAGCGTTGATATTTCTTTTTTTCGGGTACGAAATGATTTAGTACAGAAAGAAGGAAATAGTGTCTCGATTGTTATGTCAAGAGTCAGTCAATTTGATTTTCTGTAGCTCTGCAATAAATTTAATAATATCTTGATCTATATATAATTTGTAAATTTCAAAGGTAATTCTTCCCCAATAATTATTCTCACTTTCTGCTATGAAATATTCATCTTAAAATTCCTTTTTTCAAATATCTCATCAGTCTCTATCTTTTATCATTATCATTCATTATAATTTTTATAGATATGGCTTCTATTGATCTAGTTCCAGTGTATATTTATATCTGCTGCATGATTTTAAAACTGATTTGAGCAAAAGTTAAGGTTCATCTATCTTAAATTTAAAAATTCTGGAGCTTTTAAATACTTTTCAGCATAATAATACAAAAATGTTCTTTATTATTTTTGAAGGGATGATTTTTTCCCCTAAAGAACACCTCAGGTGATTTCCAGCGAACGTATCTCCAATTACACGAACCTAATCCATCCTCAAAGAGGCTAATAAGACCCTCTTATAGGGTTTGTGGTCGCTATCTGGGGAAAGAAAATAAGGACCTGCCTTATTAATGGGAAGTTGTTTGTGAAAAAAGGAAATTACAGGACGCCAGGGAAAGCAGATCATTTAATTGAAGGTTGCAACAAGTAGGGGGTTGACCAAAAGCATCTATAAAGTGAATATCCGCGCTTCCGCTGGTAGCTGTGGATGTTACAAGCTGTAAACATGTTTTTAATCGTCTCAAGCAACAGAAGGGATCTTCGGGAGGAGTTTGCTTTTCCATTTGTCAACTTTCGTGCCTCCCTATGTTCACATACTTTTTGTGGTTCTTTTTTCCTGAAAATATTTGGCAAGTAATATTTCAGAAAAATTCCATGTTCTCTTTTAACTGGGCATAACTATTTCAAGTTTTCATCCTACTGAAATTCATTAAAATCCATTTGACTTGCCCGAAAGGCGACATGAAATTTAAGTGGAGTTTCATTTTATTTATTATTTTTTTTGCTGTTGTTGTTGTTGTTGGAAGCATCTTTTCAGGAAAGCAGTAACCTCTATGAAATAATTTATCTGAAGATTTCCTATAATATTTTAAATTCCCATTTGTATTAGTCTACAAAATAGCAAATTTTTTATTTTAATTAGTTACCACTTTTTAATCTTTTGATGAACATATCAATATCCCTATATGAGGACACCACTGTTAAAATTAATTTCATCAATAATTCATTGATAATAATGATCTGATAATTTAAAAGAATGCATTTTTATTAAGACAAGTAAACAAAATTTTAAAATTTTAGCACATAGAAAATGAAAAGAGCCGATTGTAAGCTTCCAAACATTTTTATCAAACATGAAACGAGTCCAATTTAATAAAAACTTTAAAACTAATTTAAATTATCTTTGTTGTTTATATTACATTAAATTGATAGAAAAATTCATTTCAATTCCTCTCGGTGACTATTTTAGAAGTTAACCAAACTTCAAGAATAGAAAAAATAAAATAAAAAAATAAAGAAAAGACTAGAAAAATGTTTTAAAGCAAAATTAATATTTTGATAATATTTCGCGTTGGAAATAATAAAAGGAAATAAGAAAATGAATCCAATCTAAAAATGAAGGCATAAAATAGAGTTTTTCTAAAGTTATGTTTGTCTATATTATACCGTACACATTCCTAAATTTCAAATGTCAAGTACGAAGAATAAAAATAATTAAAAATTTAATTAATTTAGAAAATAGTAAAAAAATTTTACATATAAGCGAACACTAAATTAATTTTCCAAATGTAACTGCAATCAAGGAAAACTTGAAAATCCGTGTTTATCGCATTATAGTAGACATATGGGATAGAAGACATATTTGGCACATATAGGACTGGACGATTGTCATATCATAAGAGGAAATCCAGATTGTAGGGAATCATTTAAAAGTCTTTGAATTATGCAATGGTACTTTTTCTACTATGTGGGCTATATATTAAGCATTTGTTAAGGTAATGAGTAGGAGTACACTGAATAAACAAATCATATACTAAAAGAGAAAAGAATTTAAGTTTTAATGCGTATGGGACTGGACACCTTTCATATTTCTATAATTCTCTAAGTAGTTCGGATGGCAGACCATAAAAACCTTACTGAATTATACAATAGGCTTTTTTCTACTCGTAAAGAAAATTCCAACAGTGTATTAAGAAGCAAGATACTATGTGAAAGCGATGAGTATGAGTGCATTAAATAGACAAATCATGCTCTGAAATTTCGTGTTTTAATAGAAAAGAAGGGCTCGTCTCCAAATAGTATGTTCCAAGAAGTGCGATAAATTAGTGAAAGTTAGAAAAGAAAAAGAGTCTATTGTATTAGAAAGAAGATGAAAGTTTAGAAAGAGGCTATTGTATTTAAAGAATATCAAAAATTTAATGCATCGCAAAGATTAAATGATATGATTATAAAAAGAATAAAATAAGAGGTTTCTGTTAATTCTCCCTCAGTTTGGAAATGAAAATCAAAGTTATTGGAAGAAGATAAAATATGAAATTTCTGTTATGAATTTTTAATTTTGTTTTTTTCAACTTAGAAAGATTTTGCTTTCAGAATTTGAAACTAAAAAAATTGTTATTTATATAATATTAATTAAAAGTAGAGAAGGAAAAAGAAAAAAAAATAAAAGCAAAAACCAAAGAACTACCAAAAATTTTAAATTTAAAACTAATAAAAACTGTGAAAAAATAATAATAACGTTTAGAATGATAATTTAAAATAAAAATTATATCGAACGCAATTTTTTAAATAAAATGTTTTAAAAATAAATGCAGTTACACAAGACTATTATGCTTTAAAATAATGTTTAAAGGATTAGAAATACCATAATATTCCGCATTCTAAAATGCAAGTCATTCTTACAAATAATTCAAAAATAATGATTAGACAATTAAATTGCATGCATCTGAATAAAAGAAATAAAAGTAATTATCTTTGCAAATTTTCAAAGAGATTGAATTCTCCTTTAAATATAAAAATAAACATTTTGAATAATTAGTTATTATTCTTCATATAAATTTACTATTCTAATAAGGCAATAAATGTAGAATTATTAGCAAAACTAAATTATTCCTAACATAAATTCTGGTTTGTATATCTCGGTTACAATTCCTTTTTATGAAAATTTTAAAATTTTAGGCAAATTATTCGTCAATTTTTTTCCCGCTCAGATAATTAATTTTAGATCCTTACTTCCAAAGATAAGGATTTCAAAGATTTACATTTCAGCTATTTATATTTCCAATAAATTTTTATTCTGATCGGAAATAAATCCAAGAATTCTAAAAGTGCTGAAATGGTGCTTTAAAATCTCATTTTTCAGCCTGGTTGGGACCACATATTTTTTTAAATTTAACTTTAATATAGAGCATATAATTCAACATAATTTTGACCTATGTACAGAAACATAGTTACAAAAACCCTTTAATTAGTAATTTTCAGTTATTTAGCAGATTTATCTAATTAAATGGCTGCTATCTTAAATTATCCCCTACCTTATCATTACTAAATCCACAAGAAGATAATTTTTGCTTTTTTATATATGTACGCTTGGAAATAAGTAAGATAATGATAGGTTATTCAAATTTATTTCTACCCTTAAAGGCGATGATAATAAAACACAAAACAAAATCCGGTCGCAGCACTAATCACAAAACAATATCAATAACAAAAGTGCTGGGAAAACCCATAAATCCAGACCTCTAACGCAGAGGTGAAGTGAAGTCGTTATCAATTAGACAGGACAAATGCTTAATGACTAACCATTAAAAATTAAACTTAATGCCCCGGAGTTTCACATTTTAAACAAATGCAGTCGCAAGTGCCAATTAACTTAATTAAACAAAATCTTTACCTTCGAGTTTGCAAAGGGCAATAATTACAAGCATTTTGTTTCGTCCTCTGTTATTAAAGGACGCTAATTGGATAATGCGAGAGTTTTGTTGTTCATGATATCAAAGGGTGTATTTTCTTTAATATTTTCTGCTTTCACCAGAACATCCATTTTGAGAGTTGTGACATCCAAGCACGGGGTGAAGGTCGATGCTTTCTTGATGGAATTGGGGCTGCAATTTTTCTGTGATCTTAAGTGTGTAGATTTTTGTTATTATTTTTTAAAGTTATTGAAGCAAATTGTGATGAAATTAAATGAAACAAATTTGTGGAGAGATCTGTAAGAATTTGTCTTTTGCTTTATATAGTAATCTTGCCTACAAGATAGAAATTTGATTTTATACTTGAGCTTTTTGTAAAACATCGTCATTTTTACTGTTGTGTTTCGTTTATGATATTTCATAACATTATTACATGCATCCATATTATATTGTATCTTTGATCTTTATATTTGAGTTATAAGGCATGAATAATTTATTTATGTTCTTATAAGAACATCTTATTTTTATATATGATAAATATTGAAATTGTTAATTGCATGCCTTAGTAAATCCATGCAAATAGGAATATTTTAAAATTATTACATGTGTTTTATTAGTACATTAGTGACATAATTACAATCATCTTTCATAGAAATTTGCATTTATTTCTAATTCAAAATGTATTCGTTATCATCACAAATTATATATATATATATATAATATGATTCATAGAGTTGCTTTCTATTCGTGACAATATTACATCTATTTTCAGTTGTTAATCATTGATATTATGAAATTGAATCTCTTTGGGAATTTCAGCTATTTATTCTTATTATCGATCATGTTTTTTTCCCCATGATTGTTAAAAAAAACATTTTGGCCTTAGTGATTCCCATACCATTTACACACATTTTGAAGAAGAAAAAACGCTGGCGAAATACATAAAATAATAGGTGCTTTTTCTAAATTAAATTATTTTTTTCCTATGGTTTAAATGGGACTTCAATACCTTAAAAATGGAGTAGAAAAATGCAGTAGAAATGGACAGAGAAATTGTTTTACATTCGTCTCAATGCTTTATTCTTAGAAATGTTCCGGAGAAAATGGTTTTTCAATATTTTTTCATTAGTCTCGAGTTGCGAAATTTGTTTTATTGTCGAAGCATTTTATAGAAAATATTTTGATCGCAATTATAATATATATCAAAGAAGCTTCATTGATGAAATCCTGGTGAATTTCTTTTATATTCAAAGCGGAAAATTGAACAATAATTAATTCAAAAATAAATTACTTTATTAACTTCATCTAAACTTTTTATGGTTTGTAAAATTATTGCTCCAAGCCAAAAAATATTTGCTGAAAGTATATAACTTTAAAATACATTACCAAAGCAACTTTTCGATTTCATACTTACATAAATCATCAATCAGTTTAGATTATTTGTCCGATTAAATAATGTGAAAAAATAATAACGAACTAATTATCTGTTTGAGAGGCGTTTTTTTTTTTTTTTTTTGAGATTCTAGATTTCAAAAATCAACAGCAACAACTGTCTGTGGAATATTTTTGCTACGAAGAAAGTCAAAGAAACCATTAATCTAAAAATACCTATTTAAACTTCAAAGTGAATAAACTTATTTCGAACAATTAAACAAGAATTTTTCCCTTTGTAGAATAATTTTGGAAAATTATAAAAAGATTAAAGATGCCATAGATTAAAAAAATTAAGAAAAAAATCTAAATTAAGAAAATAGCTTTTATCTTTATGCAATAATTTTTAATGTCCCTTTTTCATTTTCTTTTATATGAAATAAACGATGATAATTTTTTATAATTGTTTAAAAAAAAGAAAAGACGCTGAGAATTTTAACAACATAGTTATATCTATGTTGTTCATAGATATCCAAGTCTGGGGAAACATTTTTTGTTTTCAAACTGTGTTTATCCGCTTTGTGTGGATTTAGATGTAACTAAACCATAATGAGCTAGATGAATGAAATTTATTTCATACTTTTATCACTTGAATATGCATATGAAATTTTCAATCGCCTCCATCAGATGGCAAATCATCTTTTTACCTTTCAATCTATGTGTTTGTGAACACATTGATGCAAAGGACTTTAATTGTCGCCAAACTGATTATCTTTGCCAAATTTTAATTCCTAATTTCAAAAAAAAAAAAAAAAAAAGAATCAAAAGTTTACTGATTTAGTTTTCCCATCTTCCTTAATATACTATGAAATGACTTTCCAGCCATATTGTGTAAACATAGACAAAGTTGATGGAAGATCACTCAGGCTCAACTTTTTTCTCACTGCTCATTTAATTGATTCATGCTAATTCTGTGCAATTATTGTGCTGAATTTCTTCTACTTCTAAGCTCAACATGATGAAGATAGAAATACTTAAAAATTTCAAATATGAATTATTCCATCGAATAAATGCATCACTCTTATTTAGAACGCATGCTTTTTTAATTCATTTTTTTCTTTTATAACTTTTCCAACATTTATATAAATAAAATCTTTATATGAACGAAAAATACGAAATTTGAAAATGATTCACAAAGTATAATTTAATGTGGAAGCAGACATTTTACATCATTTTGGGAAACGAAACTTCCTGTCTGTTTTGATTGTTTCTAAAATCTGAACAAAAAATATCTATCAAATTAAAAATTAATAAGAAATATGCAAAATGTATTATTTGAATGTATTTTAGGAAAAGTTATCGCTAAATATTTGTTGATCCATTTCAGATCTTTTATTTCGAATTTTTAATTTATAACTTGTCGCTTGCCTTATGCATAATCCAACGTGGACACTCAGGAAAAATTAACCACTTGGTTAATTGGAATTTTCTCATTTTATTTTCAACCCTTTGGGACAAATAATGTGTCAGCACTAACCTCTCAAAATTGTCAAGAAGATAAATTTCAGTGGCGTGATTATGGTAACCACCAGGGCGCCTTTGTCTGAATTTATACATGCAAATCCAATTTCTTTCTCTGTTGCAACATATCTCAAAGAAATTTTAACTGCAGTAACTGAATTTTTCTGTGATAATTCATCAAAAATAATAACTTCAGAGTTTCTTCAATGTTTTTAAGTAACATTGTTAATATAGTTGTGGAATTTTAAAGAAAAAATTTTCCTATAAAAAAAAATGCATACCATAATATTTCAAATTAGAAAAAAAATCGCCAATAGAAAATTTAACCCTACATTTCGAGATTTCTTTTTATCCAAAGAGATATTTTTTACCAAACAAACAAAAACCTGACAAAAATATTTGTTCGGTAACAAGATTATTCTTTTAAATGCAAATCTGATTAAATAAAAGAATTTTTTTAATTTCTTTAATAGTGAGATTAAATTTCATTTAAGTTCGTAGCATTTACAGCAAAAACGGATTAAAAATACCTAATTTATTTTGCTGTAATTTAAATTTTAAAAACAAATTATTCAATTGCTAATAAACTTTAAAGGTTAAAATAAAAAAATTTGATAAAAGTCGGTGATTAAAATTTACTAATCCTTGTATTTTAATACAGAATATGACGTATACACTTTGCATTATAAATTTGATATATATATATTATATATTTTATATACATATATATATATATATATATATATTTCTTAAATGTAAATTTAATAAATAATTAAACTAAAATCCATATCATATATGTAATTTAAATAAGCGATAAGCGAATCCAATATAGCTCTTTTGATTTGAGTTGTTTAGTTTTAAAGAATGAATAAAAAATATTTTTTTAAAAATTATTTTGTACTTAATATAGCATCTGCCTCTCTTACCTTAAGCTTATATAACTTGAATCAGATTAAAAATTGAGGTTCATCTGATTTCTTCAATGAATATCTATAATGCATTTCAAGGAATACGCACTTTAAAATAATTTTGAGCATGAATTTCTTTGGATGTACATATAGAGAGAGATACATAAGCTAATTTCTGTAGCAAGAAAGAAATTTCGAAAACTTTGTATGGAACAAAAGCTGTATATTAGTTACATATATTTGAAAATGACTAAGCAAAATAAATGTTACACTCTAAAAATTCACTAAAGACTTTTTTTTCATTCTATTAGATGTCTCTAAAATTTTCAGAATAATAATAAACATAACTATAAACCAATAAACATCAAAAAAGGTTTTTCTTATGAAAAATGAAAAAAAAATGTTGTTACTCACAATTTCAAACTTTGTTTATATCATTATAAGCAAAAAATTCTAAAACACAGGCTCTTTTACAGAGCATGAAAAATAAATTTCTCTAAATCTGTTTTCCTATATGCCAAAGAAAAAAAAAACTGTGTGGTTTTAAATTTTAATAAGACAATTAAATGTTTTTTATCTAAAGCTGCTTAACATTAACAAATACCTTCTTAATATTCGCAAAACTATAGAAAAGAGCATTGTTCATATATCTTATTTGCATGCATTTTAACAACGCAGACTGTTTTTGATAAATTTTGTCATTCTTAAACAAAATGGCATTAAATATTGTGAATCGTCTGTAAATGTTTTTATTTCTTTCGATATTTCATCCTTTTGGAAAATTTTTCCTTCTCGTGTACTAATGTTTGTGATCTCATTAATTTCGCTTCACAGACCAAAAGTCGGCTAAACCGTCGTCATCTTCGCCGAAGGTAGCCGATCCGTTTTAAACCGGACGCCGTTGGAAAGAAACAAACATTTGGAATCGTTCTGGCATATCTTCCGTCTCTCTGCTTTTTTCTTACATGGATGTGGTGTCTCTGAAACAGTAAGTCATAATTTGTTATTCTAAAAAAAATGTTAAAATTATGTGCTATCATAATAGAAAAGGATTTAATTTGATGTATGATACATAGTTATAAAAGCTTTAAAAATATTGACATTCTCTATATTTTTTTTTTCAAACCGCCATGTATGAAATATTTTTTTTCATTAAAAAGAAATAAAAATACTGCAGTGATATTTATAGATATATGAACAAATAATAAATTCATGACTAATAATGATATTAAGCTTAATAATGATATAGATTAATGTAGTGAATATGTCAATACAGAATAATCAAAGAATAAATAATTTTAATGAATAAATAAAAATGTAAATTTAATGAACATTATTAATCAGTTGTTCATTCATTTAAAAATTCTTAAATCCTAAAAAAGTAGTGGATTTTTCATAGGTTTCATATTAAGAACTGAAGTCATAAATTCATTTTCAAAGCATTCATTTCATACAATAACTCATATATTTTTACCAATTTTCTCAAGTGGTAAAAATATGCAAAAAAAGTGAAAGATAGGATATGTAATATTCTGATAATGAGTATAAGACACTTTTTTAATTTTAGCATTAGCAAGGAAATAAAATTTAAGGAAAGTTAAAAATTAACATCGGAAAACTAAATATTGTATTTAACTAAATTATTATTGTAATAGTTAAATATTGTATTTAACTAAATTATTATATAAACTAAATATAACTAAATACTGTATTGAAATCATATTTAGCATATTAAACACAAAAGCATGTCAAGCAATCATAGTGAATTCTCTTTTAAATTCATGTGGACTATTGCTTCGTTGAAGCTGTGCACTTTTAGACAACATTTTAAAGTAAATAAAAATATTATGAAGTATTTGATTATCATTATAAACGCGAAAAAACATAGTTTAAATTTCAACTTCATCCATTTTTATTTTGATGTTAAAATCACTTTTAAAAAACCAGAAACGAAATACAGCTTTTTGAAATCTTCATCAGTGGCATGCTTTTATTTTTTATTTTATTTGATATCAAATAACTCAGGTTATTACTCCGTTACATAGACATGAATATAAAGTGGGTTAAAGTTATCGTAATATAAAAAAGTTGCGATTGTCGTACAGATATTTAAAAAAAAACTCTGAAAACAATTGAGAATATCAATTTTTTCTTTAAACTTTCATTTAATTATCCACCCAACTTATTCTTTACCTCTACCATGCTAAAACTACTAACGATAATAATAATAAAAAAATATAAGAAACACAGATTAATATCTTCCTTTTTACAATCCCATTTAGAAGTTATTATTATGTAATAAAATGTTCGAGGAAAGAAAACTAATTTGTTTTGCAGCAAAAGCGAGCGGCTACTTCACCGGTAGCTGTCGCGTTTTCTAATTTGCGCGGAAACCTTTCCATCTCCAGACGACGAGGGAGCGTCCGGAGTATTGTTTAAGGTGCGGTTTTTAGCAGTTGTTGAACGGGGGCGACAAAAACAGTAATTTCCGAGTGGGCTGACCGAGAAACATCAGGGGTGGAGACGACGTTTAATAGGTTTTTGCAGAAAAATCAAGAGGAAGGGAGACCGGGTAATAGAATGAATGAATTTTCTGCCACAATTTATCGTAAAGGAAGCATATAGTGGTAAGTGAATAGAGAGTAATAAGATGCGTTCTATTATTCGCTTGTGTGTAATACTCTTATCTTCAACTGGTTGAAGATGATTGATTGAATTTTGTAATACATGCGTGTATAAAGAACTATTTGCAATTAAAAATAACCGTAGGCATTCAGTAAATCAGGACAAAGTAGTATTTTAAATGTAATAATAATTATACTAAAAATTTGAGTTGGTGATATTTGTTTATTTAAAACGCCAATGTCCAATGCTAAATTCTTAAATAAATTATCAGTTTGATTCGTTTGAATATGTAAATACATTATGTAATAAGATTGCTAAGAATGGATTTTTTTATTAATGAAATATGAACTGAGAAATCAAAACTGGGAAACTGTCATTGTCATACTGCAGTATTCTTATCGTAAAATAAATTTTTTTTGCCTTAAAAATGAGCTAGGTTCCTGAATAATAAATGAATCAATACCATCTTAAAAATCATTTCTAATTTTATTTAATAAATTAAATTTTTCTCTCTTTTTCTATAGAATTCTAGATTATATGAAATATTATTTCATTACTTATTTAAAGATTAAAAAAACGTGATGAAATTGTACTTAAATTTATTGCAATCTAAAATTTTCCGTGTTTCTCCAATGACATTAAAATTTAAAGAAATCTAACAAACTCATCATCGAGGGAATACAAATGTCTATTTACCTTGTCTTATCAATATCTTTCAGCAGTAAAAATGAGAAAAGATGTCGAAATAGGATGATGCTACTGTTATTGACAGTTCATTGAGTGAAAACTGTTTTGTAAATGAAATTGGATTGATATAAATTAAATATATAATCGATTTAAAAAATAACAGAAATAATAAATAATGTGAATAACGGAAAGTTTTAAATAATATAAATAAAGTAAAAGGGAAAAATTCCATAGGAAACCAGTAAAATATGCAGAAATGTTAGTTCACATTTTGCCACATAGTGTAGAAATAAACAGCATATGCATTTATAGAATAGTTTAGAATATGGACAGTATACTAAACATAGTTTAGCATAACAGTGGATATTTATGATTTTTAAACTCTTCAAAATATTAGAAAAATTCCTTAAGATATTCAAAATGTGTAGAAGAATTTCCTTGATTAAGATTTCTTTTCTTATGCCTTTTATCTTTTATGTTTTTTTCCTTCTTTCATATATTTACATCCTTGTTACCCAAGAAAATAGCCAGATTATATATGCTGTTATATAAACAAAAGAGATTTTAATCTTGTTATCAAAGTTGAGAAACAGCAAGTAGATAATGTTTAATGCAAAAAATTATTTAAAAAAAATTCAAAAAGGAAAAGAAATTTCATGAAGAATTATAATCCTATGTTACATACTAGTACATAATATTTTTATCCATATTTTTACGTTGTTTTTATTCCATTATATTCTTTTAATCTTTTGAATTCTTATTCTCAATGAATTAACAATTTAATTACAACTAAACAACGTATTTATAGCATTTGCAGTCATAAAGCTCAAATGAATAAATTTGAATAAATTTTTTTAAATGTTTAAGTATATTTAAGAATAAAATTCGTAAATCATTATTTTCTATATTTATTATACTCAATTATAATGATTTATTCAATTATTTTATGATAAAAAATGGTCCGAAGTAATGTCAAACAGAAGTAGGGATTGTTTGAAATGTTATAAATTTAAATAATTTAATGATGTTTCTTAACATTCTTGTAACAATAATCTAAAAAAAGCGTTCATTTAGCATTTATAATTTTATCAATAATTATAAGGAGTGTAGTTTGTTTTTGCCTTCGAATTTATAAAGTGTTTTTACATTCAAGACTATGTTACAAGAATGTGTTATTTTAGTATGTTTTATTTTCATATCTATCGTTTGTATTTTTACGCAACATTTTCATAGTTTCTTCGTGTTTTTTTATTCAAAATCATAAAAAAAACACTTTTTCCCCCAATTTTTTTAATAATTGAAAACTATAAATTCCTCCCAAATTCAGTATTTTGTAATAAATTATATTAAAAAAATAATTTAATTTTAGGATGAAAAATAATTTATTTCTTGAAATGTGATAAAATATAAATGAAAACGATTTGCAAACTATTAATCTGAATGACTCGGAATAATAATTTTATTCTCCCAATTCCCAAATAAAAAGTCGAAATTCTTATAGCACATGAAAAAAAAAGCATATTTAAAGCTACATAAAACATTTTTACTCTTCGGTACAAAATAATTTCTGAGAGCAATAATAGGAAGATATAGTAATGATATTTTTGTAAAAGCATTGCTTGTACATACATAAGCTCTTGGAAAGATTTTATGAAAATAATGTGTAAATATTCGGTTGAAAAAAGAATCATAAAATAAGAATTCGGTAACGATTATACGCTTAAAAGAAGAATGGCCAAGTATTCTTGCCTGCAAAGAATAGTAATAAAGAAGTGAGAAATTTTTGTCTGGGATCTGTAATTGTACTAACAGAAATAAGCAAATTTTCGTCGGAAATAGTCTTATAATAAACACTCATTTCATATATGTTTCATATTAAAGCTGAATGTTTTAAAACAATACCTTATTTAATCTTATATATATGATTTTTCAAGCCAAAATATGCATCAAATATACTTTTTTATGAAAATTTATTGAATCTAAGCAGTACTCACTAAATTTTATTAAATAATTTCCTGAATTTGATATCAAAGATGGATGGCTCTTAGTTTAATGCTTGAAAAATATACTTGTGATATTTTAACTATTAGCTACTATTATTACTGTAAAAGGAAGCTTTTTATGTGTAAATTTCTTTGACAGATTTCTTGTATGAGGTAAGATATGCTTTAAAATCTGTAAGTCATTTTTAATTATTCCCTCATTTTCTAAATTAAAACAGGTTAAAATACCTATGAATTTCCGATATGAAAATGAGTATTCTTATTTAAAGTTTTATTGTAAAATATTTTACAATTTGTCTTCTTATGGATGAAATATTGCAATTATCAAATGATGAGTGAATATGGAAATAATGCAAATAATGAAAGAGTTTTTTTAAAAAATCTATAAGGGTTAAGTAATTCGAAAAAATAGGCATTATTAGGCTATTTTATTTCCACCTTTATTTAATTTAAAAATAAGCAAGAAGGGGAGAAAAGAGTAAAATGATAACACGACATTTTACATACAAATATGATAAAGCTATCAATTTGTAAAAAAAAAGTAATTACTGCATTATAGCTGATAATTCAAATGGAACCGTTGTAATGTAATATTTAAACAACTTGAATTTAAGCATAAAATCAATTTTTCTTTAACGAAACCATCGATTTATAATATAGAGTGAAAGAAGAAATTGTAAAATTTAATCAATTATAAATTGTAACCACAGCTATCAATTTCAATACTGGATTCATGTCTAAATCAAAAAAAATAATATTTGGCATCGTTTCTGAGTTATTTGTTTTATGATATATAAAAAAACGCATCAAATACATTTACATTTGAAAATATTTACGAAAAAATTGAATTTTCTTTTTCTTTTTTTAATTATTTTATAGAGAATTCAGTGTTTATATGACATTTTAAGAAATATGTTATTTTCTACAGGAATTAATCACCAAAGATCTATTGTATAAAATTCAAATCTAATCCATTAGTATAAATTTCATTTTTTTTGTTCTGTCTTGCAACACCGTAATTCATGGATTTCAAAAAAAAAAAAAAAAAAAAACTACCTTCAGAATGAAAGCCAAATCACATCATTATCAATAATAGTTTCATAATTTTCGGTGGTTAATTGACAATTGTATATTTCTCGAAAATAAGTATTCTGCAAAAAAGTATGCATTTCTAAGATAAAAAAACAGACTGAAATTATTAAAAAGTAATGTTTTAACACTAAAACTTTTGAGATATCTTTAAGAAATATGGATAAAAAAGAACAGAAATTCTAATTTTAAATCATTTTATTATATATATTAAAAAAGCGATTATATTTTATGCTCAATTTTCACACCTTTTTAACATTATTTCGATTTTTAAAAGAATTTTTGTCATATATATATTTTTTCAGTTGCCAAATAGAGTTAGCAATATATTTGGCTAAGCCATAATATAAACAGTTGACGGACAATCTGAAATTTAGAAATCCCGAAAAGTAATACAAAAATCAACAAAATAAATTATAAGAATCAAAATTTAAAAAATATATATTGTAATTTTATCAATTTATCACACTCGCAAAAATCACACTATATCAATTTATCATTAAAAGTTTTACTCATACATAAAACCTCAAAAAATCAGCATAATTAGTTATCCAAATCAAAATTTAAAAATACATTGTAAATACATCAATTTATCATGCTAGTAAAAAATATATACATATTATTAAATTTAAAAAAATCAATAATTTAAAACCAACGGATTAATTTAAATCTAAATTCAATGGAAAGGAGACAGAAACCACTAACATTCATAGAAAAGAGTTTCTAAGGGAAATAATATAAAAAGTTAAACTCCAGCCATAGAGCGTAGAAACTATAATTTGAATACATTTATATCTTAATAATTTTAATTAAAAATACTGATAAAAATTTAATAAAAAGAATTGCAGAAAGATCAATTTTTTATTTTTAATGTTTTATTTATAATTCACTCTTATGAATATGAAATCAATTTTTCTCATACTAATTAGCAGATGGCGCTACTGTTTGATATCAAAATTAAGTCATTATTGTTTTTATACTGATAATTAACTTATTAGTAGATGATAATTACTCTGTTAGGCTCATTTCTCTATAGATGTCTTTTCCTTTTTAAAATCTTTTTTTTCAAGATATCATATATATCTATATCCTAGTCAGTTATTTAAAAAAAATTCTGATTTTCTCAAGAAATGATAATAAAGGAAATGAATCAGAATTTTTAAAATAATTTATTAGGTTATAAATTTATTTGTTTATTTTATTTATTTATTTGAAAAAAAAATCAGATTCTTCTTTTATTGATTGATTGATTAGGGAATAAACATACTTACAGAACTGAGTCAAATAGAGTAATGACCATCTATTAATAATCTAAAATCATCACCTTTTTTGCCCTACATGAAAAAACTTTAGATTCAAAAGAATAATAAATTTTTATTATTTATAAATTATCATTTTTATAGATTTGGAGATCACAAGATACAAAACTTTTCTAATCAAATAAAACCCACTTTTAATTTCATTTAAAGAAATTAAGTTCTTCACATATATTTAACTGCATTTCATTAAAATGCTCACCTTACTTTAAAATCCAACGGAGAGGTTAGCAAAACGACGTCTGGTTTTTCGCCAAGAACCAAGCAACTGATCTATGGTACTAAAGTTCACCTGAGACGCTCAGAGAAAAAAAAATGGGTTTATTTTCCTCGATATTCTCCCACGCTGTGGCATGTAAATTAGTATCAGCTAGCGTTGATGATAATTACCCTACTTGTGTAAGCCGTGCTGTTGTGAAGAAAATAGCCTGCAACACCTGTTTTAGGGCCTACGTTTTATTATTATTTTCTTCTTTCGTTTTTTTCTCTTAAATTCCTTTTTTTTTAGCTCACTTTCCCCCAAAAAATACTGGATATAACTTGTGGTATCACACGCGCTGTAAAGATGATGGAATTTTTTTTTTTTTTGCTTTTTTTATTTTGTGTTTTATGTTTCATATTAAAAGACCAACCATTCCGTGTAAAAGAAGGTAAGAAGTTTGTAAACATACAGAAAAAAAAAGGAATGATGAATATGTGAAAATTGGCGTTTTTTAGGGAACAATATGATTTGGTGTATTATTTATTCATCGTAATCTTTTTTACCGTTTATTACAAAAAAAATGTATTGTAAGTTTATTATTCCAGCGCGATAAAAGCGGTCTCATTTTCTTTCTGTATTGTATTTTCTAAGTTTTTAAGAAGTTTCTAAAAAAGAGGTTCCATTTATCCTTGCTGATCCATTTTGTGAAAATTTGAATGAATTCGAATCTTTAAAGCCCATTTCAATAACCGTATTTAAAAAAAATTATATTCACGATATTTTTGGGTTTTTTTTATGCTTCTTTGATTTTTAATGTATTAAAATCTATTTCTATGAATGCGATATGTATTAAACTTCAAAGCTTAATAACCAAAATAATAATTTTTTATCGTTAATGTTTTGCTTATAAAAATAATCGATAGCATTTTTTATATAAATTAAAAAAAAAACATATTAAGATTATATTTTTACTTAACTCTTTTGCCGGCGTCTGGGCCTAAGAGTAGCGCGTCTTCCCTGTTATCTGGACGTACTAGTTTCGAGTCCTGTTTCGGGCATGGTTGCTGCTTTCCCTGCGTTCTATCTATGAGCGTGTGAAAAAGCCCCTGTGAAAAGGGGTTGTGTAAGCGCGTATGTGAGTGTCATCTTTGTACAAGCTAGAAGTCAGGCTTCTGCCCTCTGGTGCCCAAGGGTTTTTACTTCAAAAGCTACAAGACCCCTCTTCGCATGGTAATGAGGACACATCATCATTAATTCATATAATATATATTTAAAATAAATTAAATATTAAATATTTAACGATTGTTGCAGAATTCTAAGTAAATTAAGCAAAATCAATTAATCGATTGCTAAAAAATTACATTGGAATAGAACACAAAATGAATTGCCAACTTAAACGAAATAATCTGTAACGTTTTCTAACCAATAAAAAAAGACAACAAATTATTTTTTAAACCTGGGTAAAATACCCCCCCCCCAAAAAAAACTTCAACTTAAAAATATAAACAAATTAAGCAAAACGTGATAAAGCATTAAAAAAAATACACACATTAGAATTATAAAAATATGCAAACGCACTCATACATTTTATTACTGGTGAATATAAGCCTTAGTTTTTGTTAAAACAGAGAGAAATCGGAATTTTTTACTATTTATGTGGGATTTTTTATTAAAATTAGGTATAATTAAATTCATTATTATAACTATTTAATATTCTTCTCAAGGTCCTGAAACATAGTTGTCGTTTTTATAGATATTAATAGTTCTTGGGGTACAATTTTTTTTAACCTCTGAAGAAAATGCATATTCATGAGGAAACTTCCGTGAAATTGATAACTTATGATATTTTGATTCTGGTATCTCACACTTTTTTAAGTAATAATTTGTAATTAAAATTAAGTTAATAGGGTTTGGCAAAAGGGATAGTTAGAACACCTACAAAGCGTTTATTTTCAGACTAATAAATTTGAAAATTTCACGCGTACGCTATCTGTATGCAAATCATACAACGAACTTTCTTTAGCTAGTATATTTAAGAAAGAAAAATGAAATATATATTTTCTCTTGTAATTAATGTTTTTCTTAACTTGAAGTGCTTAATCTCTTCCGATTAGATAAAAAATAAATTACTTCTAAATGCTTGCAATTACCTATTGTTTTCAATAATAATAATATTTATTTAATTTTGTGTAAGCTTTCATAGATTAAATACTTATTTTAAATTAAAGGAAATTGATTCAATTTTTTAACATTATTTTTTAATTGAGATTGTTTTAATTGAGTGTCAATAATTCTAAATGTGAACATTAAGTTATTCGAGGTAAAAAATATACTTATTGTGCAAATTAATTGCTTGGTAAACATTAGATTTTTGTAATATGTAGCAATGAAAAATATCTCAAGAATTGGTGATTGTTTAAAATTTTGCTACTGGTTAGTTCAAGCCCACATTTAGTCGCTCTCTCTTTCTCTCTCTA
>JAPMOQ010035930.1:1609290-1634083 GCA_026543055.1 Argiope trifasciata
CAAAAAAGTAAAATTAATGAATCTAATTTAATTAATATATTGCTGATTAAATAATAAAAAAGGGCAATTGAAATCTGAAAATTAAAGTGATGCATCGTCGCCATGTTCTAGTAAAACTCTAGTAAATTGTGGACTAGAACATTCAAAATAATTGGAATGCTCTAGTCCATAAAGAATGAAATAAAAAGTCATTTATGGAATTTCATCCGTACAAATACGAAAGGAAAGGAGGTAAATAAATTTCGGAAATCAAATCTGTCTGTCAAAAAAAAAAAAAGTCATTTAATATGATTATAAATTAAATTCATTATTAAAATCATTTCTTATAATCATTAATATTATTACTTTAAAGTCTTTTTCATTTTCTGTATTTTGCTTGATGTTTATTAGCATTATCATTATCATCATTATTACTATTATTATTGAGAATACTTGACCTTTTAAAAAATCATTTTAAATAAAGCCATTAGCTTTAAGCATTAAACTCGTAACATGGGAATAAGTTTAAGGTATCTTACAAATATATTCTTCCATAAACCAATAGAAATGAAAGTCTCAATTATTTCTACGCACAGATAACTATCAAAATACTCCTTTTTTCTGTCCATTTGCTTCAGTGCTACTCAGGCAGTAAACACCCGATTCGGAATAAATTTAAGATCCATTGAAGTAAATTGATGAAAACATATTTATCCATACAGCAACAGAAACGAGTCATCACAGTTGTCTCCATAGGTAGATAACTACCAAGGCACCCTTTTTTGCTCTCCCCACTCTCCGCAGTGTTACTCAGGCAGTAAATGCAATCGTAGAGTTTCATCGATCTTTTGAAAACTGGGGAAGATAGCGGGCCCGATCACCCATCTGAAACCTGTGGACCGTATGAAAGTTTTGGACAGTACTGGTACAACAGAGTACACTTGACTTAAGCTGAAGAGAGCCCAACAGATAACTCTAAGGCTTCTTTTGTTGTAGGACTAAGTGGGTGGCGCTGGATTCTGAGCCTTGGCGAGGCTGCGTTTTTATCAGAAGTGCAGACCGACTCTGGGTTCTGTTTTCATCTGTGTTTACAATGTCGCAAATATTTCGGTGGGGGCACTGCTTAGCAGGTGAATAGGAAAGGGAATGCTGCTATTTTGGTGTGTAAAATGGAAGTAGCTTTGTGGAAAGTGGGAAAAGGGTCTATCAGATGGAAACAAATATATTAGTCAATTGTTTATAATTCTATTATTTATTAAATTGTATTGGAATTTCAATCATATTTGGAAAAAAAATCTTTGAAGTATTAGAATTAAAAAGATACTTTTAGATGCCTTTTCGAAAAAATAAAAGGCACAGAAAAATTTGAAGGATTTTTTTTAAATATAAAGCTTTAAACGTGTTGAAAATAGTTTCATAAGAGGAAACATAAAGAAACTATCAATATTTTACCTAAAGAAATAATTTAAATAATTATAAATAAGCTAAAGTGATTTAATTAAGATCTTTCTAAGGAAATAAAAAAAATAGGCACGACATGACTTGCTCTTTTTTCTTTTTGCATACACATATGCATTTTATAAGTATATTCGATACTAATGGCTTTTATTATAAAAATATCGAAAAGTTATTGTAAAAATTAGTTTTTCTAGCATTTTTGCAATAAGTTTAAATTAATCTCTCTTTTTTTAAAAAATATATTATAACCCAGAAGATTAGATAATAAATCTAATCATAACCCAGAAACACTTTTATGATAGTTATAATTTTTAACACTAAAAACAAAATGAATATAATTCAAATAGTATGAGAATATGTTAATAGAACTGAGATAGAAACATTAATTTTTGAAGATACTGAAACCTTGCACCAAAAAATGTCCTTATTTCCTTATTTGTTATAGTTGATTGACATAAGTTATTATTCAAAATGAATAGCAAAATTAGTGACTTGTTTATCTATTAAGCCTCTCCATAACATTGCAGAAAATATATTTATATGAAAATCACTATTAATTAATATATTCATCAAATGGATCATGGTCCGAAATGTATCATTATAGTTAAAAAATGTATTAGAAGGAAATAAAGATGAGCTGTTATGGTTTCTTCAGCTTTACTATAAAGAAGTATAAAACTTTTTTCGTAATGCTTTCTTTATAGGAATTTTTAATCGCAAGTAATACATTATGTCAGTAAGAGAATTCTAACCAAGTTATGTAAAACATTACACTATTATAATCGAATTTGTAAATTAGGGGTCATAAACCTGAATTTAGATTGCATGTGCCAAAATCGTTTCTGCATCTGTTCTATAGATTTAAAATAGATAATTCTCATACAACTAATGCCATTTTCTGTGAAAAAGCCATAAGTGAATCATTTGATAATAAAAGTCGCAGTTTAAGTCATTATATAATGCTTCAAATTCAGATTTATACCACTAACTTACAAATTCCATTATAAAAATGAACAAATATATTTAACTATTTCGACCTCTTCAGAAAATGAGTGCCTAAATTGTGTTGCAAAAATTTAGCGGTAGCGAGTATGTTCACAAACACAAAGTTCTTGTAATATGAAATTATGTTGTAATGAAATGACTTTTTATTTCAATAATCACATTTATTTATTTACTAAAACTGATATACATTTTTGCACATAAACAAAAAAAATTACTAAAAAATTATTTTGGTACAACGCATAATGATCTTTTATTATTACTTTGAGATCGACTTAATTTCTTGAATTTTTGGAATATGTTTGAGTTTTTACTAAAATTGTAATTCAAACTGCAAATTGTAACTACTTATTATTCCTGATGAATAAACTCGTCATAAAGCAAAATGTTGAACTTTTTACAGGACGAGAACACTCGTGATAAACAATTAACTGACTAAGAATGATATCAATGATAAGTATTATTATTCACTTCACTTTTTAAAAAGAAAGGAATATACTACTCAATTTATAATAAATAAATAACAAAATGACTATATCTTCCTCTTTAGTTTATCATAAGGATTTTTTTTAAAGAGTGGCAATATTTTTCTATGCTAAGTGGACATGAATAATATTAAAACAGCAAGATCAGGGCTGGAATTACATTGAAGAACTTCTCACGCAAAACAAAAAATTCGTTTAAGCTGGGAATGAATTGGTATTGAGAGGTAGAGTGAATATGCTTGTGAGATCAATCGAAACTATACCTTTCTGATGGGGGAGTTCTGGGGATAGTTGCCCGTTTTTTTTATGCATAAAAGGGCCCCTGGGTCCCCCTCACCCAGATGTCTAGTGACTGACAAGAACCGACGAGGCGCTACGGTTCATGTCAATGCGGTCACTGAGGTAGAAGATACAACTATTGATCGCGAACCAACAACCGAAAAAAATTGAAATTTTTACTATTTCACATGAAAAAAAAATCAGCCGGTTTTTTTACAACCAGTTCTATAGTAAAAGAGACTTCAACAAGTATGGCAAAAAAAAGAAAAAAAGGGCTTGCCTTCCATCGAAGTGAAATGTTCGTGATGTATTTTTTTGTATATGTTCTGTTCCATGCGGGTTGTTTCAATCGTTTTCGAACCCGATGATAAAAAAATAGAGAATAAATTCCGTTTTTTTTTCCTTTCTTTTTCTATGTATCTATGTTTTATTCATAGGACGTGTGCACTGGGCCGAACGTCTACCAGATGGTGCGATAACTCTTCAACAAACTAAGACTTTCTATTTGCTCGGTGAAAATTTTGTAGTTGTGAAATATGCGTGCTTCAAGTGCGGCCGGGTAGGCGAAAAAAACATCCCTTACGAAGCCGATTTGAATGGATAAGTGGGCGACGAAAAAAATATTTAGATGCATCCTTGAGTCGCAAAGGGATGTCTAAAACTGGCGACATTTGGAATAATTAGCATTACAGTTTCCTGGAGGGTGCTTTGACCGAATGGAGACTGCATTGTGCGGGGTGGGCGACACGAGGTTAGTGAGTATAACCTTGAAAATTCGAGTACCGTATTTATATTCCCAGAAAAAGTTACAGTTGTAGCAATGACCTAAAGCATTTAGGATTTCAGTCACAGATGTTCAATCGGTATAACGAGTGAGTTTAAAGAAAAGGTGCAAAAGGTGTGAATAAAATGCAAGGTTTTTCAGATCTAGTTTCAGGCTTGCCATATGCTGGGGAGAATTCTTGAAGGCAATGACTGTTTCATGCAGTTAATAAACTTGCATTCATTCGATATATCGATACTTGGACATATATCGATGCTCTGAATAACCTACAACGGCGGAATTGATTTATCAATACATAATTGAAATTGTAATCAAAAAATTAAAATTAAATTTGATTCAAATTTGCTTTTTTTTAAATTAATTTCTTGATCACGAATTAATTTAGTTTCTGATAAGATGATATTTTCTATTTGAGATATTTATTACATTGCCTCTTATACAAGAATAAAAAGGCTCTGAGGTGTTTAAATTTATGCAAATGTGTATTTATTACCAAATCTTGCCTTTTTTTCTCTTTGTGATTAATGTTGATGTAATTCGATAAATGAAACAGACATGACTTGGTATAGAAAGGGGATATGCAATGTTTTGTAGCTTTAAGTTTTTAAATATGACAAAAAATGATATGCAAGTAATTTTATTCATTAGCTAAATTACACCTAAATTTGATTAAAAACTATGTCAAAATATTAATTAAATTTTCTATCCAAATAAACGCTTTATTTTATTATGTAAATTCGCCAACATACAAATTTTTTTATAATCACTGAATGTCATAAGCATATAAAACATTATATGAGAAATCGAGTGAATCAGTCATTGTAACATCTTTTATTTCTATAGGGTTAAAGTAAGGATACCCAAAATTAGATCAAGATTTAATTTTTTGTAAATAGCGATAATTTTTTTACCTTATGTATACGTCCATAACTTTTAAAAATGAGGTGCAAGTTTAAAATCTTCGTCAAAGTCCACTTATTAGAAATAATTTTTGTAATTTTTTTACTCAATAATAAACGGATTTTCTCTCTCTCAAAATTACTTTTTTAGCCCATGAAATTTTATAGGGGGAAAAAAACGTGTACTGTTTGTCTGTGGAAGAATTCTATATCTGGTAAAACGAGTATCGATAAAATTTGTTTTTAAAAATTGGATTCAGATATCTATGAACTTGTAAAATCATGGCTATTTGTTGTAATTTTATTTTTCACCCTTATCCTCTTGTTGCAAATTCAATTCACATTTCTTATAAGACGGTACAAAAACATATTCAACCTTTCTACGACATGCCTATTTAATTCTTTTTCTAGGGCATAATTACATATACAGAGTAGGAATTAATAATACTTGAAGATATAATAAACTATGAATAATATGTATAATAAAAAATTGGATGAATATTTAATATGAATGTCTTGTTGAATATGATCGCTATGCTGAAAATACTTCTTGCAGTTTCGTAATAATAATATACTGTCAATAATTTTTTTATATAAATTAAGTTTCTTCATAGAAGAATTAAAATAACGTCCGAAAGAATGATTGTATGCCTATAAATAATAAAATTAATTTATATACGAGACCCCTATTATCATTAGATATTAGTAATCAGTTTCTCATTTGAATACGAATACTAAAACTCGCATACGTATTCGTTCCTAAAAAAAGTTCACTCGATGATTGTAGGTGCGCCCATTTGATGACGTCACACTTGTCTTACCTGCCCGATGAAAGCTTGGTTGGAGTCATCATCATTTACTGATGCTCCGCCCATTAGGCCACACCCTAGGCCACGGTTACGGCGGGAAACTGGACTGTTTCGTCAACTTTCTTAATAAGCGACCGCTCACTAAAATTATGTGGTTAAATAATAAAGTCTACTGTGTTACGAAATTGGCCTTTTAAATCGTTGGTCTTTCAAGTATAAGCGAAAAGAAAAAGAAAAAAAAAAATCACCTCCCCCGACATGCACTTTTTTTTTCTTTTTCTTTTCGCCTATTTTTTTCTTATAAATCGAATGACTATTTTTTTATTTGTTTTTGGAACAATTACCAAATCATTTCTAAATGATTGAAACATCTTAAAAAAACTTCTTATTTAGGAAAATGAACATGCAAATATGATCTTTTTCCCAAAATATTTTGTAAAATAAAACTTGGAATGCTTGCATTAATTTACATTCGCAATTAATTTTCAATCAATGATCAAATTAGAATTTTTTTAAAAATATAGTAATATTTTTTAGTTGACAGACTGTCAATAAATTTTTACATGAGCAATGCGAAATGCATGATGGAAAAAAAAAACTAGAGTAATTTATATCGCAATTTATTAAATGTAGAACAATAAAATTTGGTATGTCAATATTTATGTGTAATGAGTGAAGAACATTTTTTCAACACTTTAATTAGTTAAAATGTTCATTAAATATACTTCAGATCATATTGTTGTATAGAGGCCAATTTTACTCGTTTAATTTCGAAAAATAAGCTTTTGAAGGATGCCATTTTTATTCCGGACCATTTTACTTCCTAATTGCTTAAAAAAAGTTAAGTAATTACGATAAAAAATGTTTAAAAAATAATTTCGAAAGTTTTAGTTTCTAATTCAATTTAATTGTTTAAAATATGAGATGATCACGAGATGTTACAGTTTCTCTCCTAAAATTTTTCTCTTTAAAAATATTAAATCAATCGATTAATCATAGAAACGCCATATGTCATTTTGCAGAATAATTATTAATAATTTCGCATAAACTGATTCTACTAAAAAAATATGTTTAATTACTTTAGTTTTGTTAAAGTATTCTTCAAAGTTGCACGAAATACTATTTTCAGACAAATTGCAAGACAAATTCAGATACATTCAAATGACAATAGCAACACATTAGATGACAACCCTCCCACCTCCATACCACACTAGCAGGAAGATACTTAATCTTCAATGCTAGATTTAACTTGTATCAATCTCATAAGCTTGATGGAATCGAATTTTTATTCTCCTCCATCCTCCTTATTGAGCGAAGTAAAGTCTTAAGCCCTTACTCCACCCCTTAGTGTGTGTGTATGTGTATACATTTAATTTGGATTTAAATTAAATGTTAAAGTATCATTTTACACACCCACCCACCCATATATATATATATAAATGATACTTTAACATTTAATTTAAATCCAAATTAATTTTTGAATCTTTATCTTAATTTAGCCCATATCAAAATCATTCTAAATTATTATCTTTATTTTCTGATACGATTCCACGTTTACTTAATTAATTCAAGAAATGCTTTGTAAAATGTTTAGTCAGCGAATCCCACGATGAGAGTGATTCATAAAAGTTGCTGTCCTAAAAAAATAGTTTTATAAAAAGATGGCTGTGCTTCCCCTGCTTTGAAAGTCACATGTTCAGAAATCTCCAGGAGAAACTTAATAGTATATAAGCTCTTTAAACAAGGTTTTCCATATCAAAATAAGCTATTTAACACCCGAGATAAAATGTTCAAGAACTTTCCCTCATCACTCAGTCTTTCGTTCTGTGTTGTGTGTGTTCGTCGCTCTCAGTTTGTACATAGAGATAGATGCCTGCTTTTCTGTGATGAAATAAAATGACGTAACAGCATCAAAGTCACTTCAATGTCTTCCAACCTGTCATCTGCATCCAATAATTCTAAATCTTTGTTATATATATATATATATATATATATATAAAATATTTTTCTGAAATTTTCTCATTAATGTTCTTAATTCATATTTTTAAAAACTTATCATCAATCGATGCTTTATTTATTCATTTATGATTTATATTTATTTACACGTTTAAGAATGTGAGAAAAGCTTTTATTCCCAGAAGATAATCGAAGAATAATTTGATAGCCAGAATAACATGTTAAGAAACTGTCATAAATTAATATTTGGGCATAAAATTTTGTATTTTAGGGCAAGGCTTTGGATCCCAAAAGGGACACAAGAATTTTGTCTCATTCCAAAACAGTTCATTTGTTAAGGGTAGGAGGGTTGACAGGTTTCAAGTACAGCTCTATTACGAAGCATTCTTTAAAGAAATATTTCATGGCAGTCAAATAACAAAGCTTATGAATTTATTGCGTCCAGTCGTCAAAATCGTGATCTGAATAAATGCGCACTTGGTTAATTAGTAATTGCTAATCCACATTTGCATATAAACGGAAATGTCATGATCCGATAAAATATGTACATCAGACAGTAGAAATTTGCAGAAAGTGAAAAATTAAAACTAATTTGTATTCTGAAAAGAAGGTAAGCGCTAGATCAATCTGAAAACAGAAAAATAGCTAAAAATGATCCGTCGCAGCCTAGGAATACCTGAAGTATATTAATACGTAGAGATCTTAGCTTTCCCATATTGAAATGGCATACAAGACGCTGACATAAAAGCTATTTAAATCTATATTTAAAGTAAAATAGCAATTTAAAAGGAAACATTTAAACATGTTCAAATCTCTAAGGTGCTTAATCGTTCTTATTTGTGTGGAAAAAACAATAGTTGTCTAAAACAAGATGTGGAATCTGATCACGAGGTATAATAGGTTAACTGATCATGAGGTTAATATCTAATTTTTAATCTATATCATTTAATTTTTGATTGTCTCAATTAGTATGTCATTTTGCTAGGCTGTGGATTTATCTCTCAATATTGCTTGGATTCTCGTTAGTCATGTGATAGAGCCATTACTTCAAGATCAGAGACTTTAAATCCAAGACACTTTTCGGCTAAATGTACTTAAGATGTAAGCATCTGGTGCATTTATCGAAGATCATTCTTGCTGATTGGCGTGAAAGATCGGAGAAGAGTAATTTCTGGCTCATGTATTGGCCTTGTAAACACATGATACCTCGTAAATACAAATCTCTTTATAAAGCTTCAAAACTCCAACATTCATACAGATTACTATCTACATATTGTTTCCAGATGAGACATTAAAATAAATAAACTAAACTAATGAGTAATTCTTTCAAATGCAGCATTCGCAATAAGAATGAATATTTTTAGTGCAAACGAAACTTTTTTTTATATATATTTAAAGCTTAATGTAATAAAACAGTTAAATAAGTGTTATACATTGATTTAATTAATTTAAATTAATATATAACAACAAAGTTCGTGAACTTGCAAGGAATAATTTAATAATTAGTTAATGAAATAATAACTTCAATAAAATAATTTTATAATTTAACAATAATTTCATAATGTCAACGAAATTTCTGAATGTCCGATGAAGGATGGGAAAACCTCTTAAACTGATTGCTGTCAGATTGTTTTTTGTGATTTTAAAACATTAATAAACGAGGAACATTAGCACATTAGCACTCTTGGAGAAACTGTATCCAGAGTTCTCATACGGTGAATTTTGTATTGAATTGTTACCTGGGGATCGCAAATATGATCTACATCAAGAAATGTTTTCCTCTCATGTTAGACTTAAATGCAGCCATTTTCAAAAATATTGGCAATTTTCTGAAGCTTTTCTTTCCAACTTTAGAAATTTACATCACTGCATAATTGCTTTTTCTATTTCTATCTTATAAATATTCTTCATTTTATTTTAATGATTTAATTTAATTATTTATCCGAGGGGGGACCCGAAAAAAGTTTAGAAGGCAAAGGAAAAAATGCTCTGTTAACAATAGACCCAGTGTACAAATCGTAATTAAGAAACACATGTGGTGGTCACTTCTTTATGCAACAAAAAAATCTGTTGCGGCATTTATCACACCGCCTGGACTATTTCGTTTAACGCATCTTAGTAAAAATCAGATATCTGGCTGTTGAGCCAATTCTCTACACTTTTTTGAACATAGCCGTCTAATAGGAACCATGTTTCAGATAAGAGTTTCTTCAATGCTGGAAAAAGGAGAGAGTCACTGTGAGTCAAATTGGGGTTGTATGGGAGGGGCTCCAGACTTCTCACCTAAACGTTTCCAGAAATCTTTCTGTCCGCTTCAAAAGAACGGTACCATTTCGCCACCTGTTTTCTACTCGTTGCTTCGCCCCCCGTACACTTCAACGATTTGTCTGTGAATGTCTGGTGGGGCATTCTTAACCCAAAGAAATTGTATCACAATTCGCATTTCTGTTTGAGACCACTTTTCTGGACGCCTTGCCATTGCTGTCGCTGTTTCAGACCTGAGTACTTGATACTATTCTCTCGAAAACTGATCTAAGACATCTAGCGCTATCTGTCTCCATTCTGGTTAACTATCCCCATCTACAACTGATGCTTTCCAAATACTGCTGCTTGTAAACTCTTTTCTTGATCATCCCTCGTAATTTACAACCCAATTCAAGGATGAGAATATTTTGCAGGAAAATGTATTGATCATAAAAAATATTTATTTTTATTATTTATAAAAATATTTATTTGATAAGTTTTCGTGTGAATAATGGTGATATTTTATGAATTATGAATGATTTATGAATGAATATTATGATTACGATAATTAGGAATCGAAGAATCATTTGAAAAAAACCCGCAGTTCATCAGCATTTTTCATCTTATGTCATAGTGAAGTATTTTTACTGCAGTATTTTTTGTTGAAAATTAACAATACTACCCGGCTCTAAAGATCAGGGCTATAAATACTGCCCACAAAATACCATTATAAAAGCAGGAAAAAAAAACACCAGCAAAGTATTCAGTCTTAAATATTAAATATTGCCAATTTGAATGCAAAATCAATCATAAATCAATGAAATCTTTTTCTTAAAAAAATACCTTTCCATGTTAATTACAGCCACGTTCATTGTAATATATTTAATTCTCTCTCTTAATATAGCAACTTCGAGCTCAAGGTTGTTGCTGATTTATTAACAACGAGAAATATTTTTTGGAAAAATAAAAGAACGCTCCCCAATAATATATTCCAAGTTAAAGCCATCCTAGAAGAAAGAAGTAAAAAACAATAAGCAATAATTTATTTATTCATAATGCGAACCTGTTTTACTTAACACAAGATTCCTTCGCATTAAGTGTTGATTTAGTTGCTCGTTTTGACTTTTTTTTCCTCTTCCCAACGAAAGCGAAAGAGAACTTCTTGTTTTACTACAGTTTGATTACGGCCACTAATGCGGGGACAATAAAATTCCAGGCGGCAGCCTTTCTAATAGGCAGTGCATATAAATATAATCGAATAGAAGGCTGAAAATCACCCCTAATGCATTTATGGACTGCATTCCGGATTAAAAGAGGCACCTCCTGTAGTAAGAATTCCACTCCCCGGGAGAGAAAGACATTCTAAGGAACCGTTCATTAGACGAAGTCTCTAATAATAATAACGAAGTTATTGTCCACCTACTTTACAGAACTCTCTCTCTCCCCCTACCCATAATAAGGCTCGACAATTTCATAAACGCGTAATCATATTTTCCGCGTCCACTGGTGATGAAGTTCATTACAAAAGAAAATACAAAATGGCTCTTTGCGCCCTCTGTGTACCACCACCACTGCTACAGACTGCTTGCTCAACTGAACCCCACCCTAACCACCCTCTTCCCCTTCTCGTGGAAGGGCGACCAGCTGTTGCCATCCGAAGGAATGAAAGTATTAAGGGTAAAAGGGGTGGGGACCCCGCTGAGAAACGGCGTCCAACTATTAGTACGACGGGTTTGTGTTAATTTCTAATGACCAGGATTGGAAGTCCACGGGCCTCTTTAATCTCTTCGAAATCACTTTCCAATTGTAGCAGCGGACTGCGAATGATTAATTCTTGGCACCGAAGACTGCACTTTGTTTGGGGAAAGGTGGTTCCGCCCGGTGTTCTAACTTGATTAATCCCTCCTTACGTAATCGGTTCGTATTACGGTACAGAAGACATGGACTAACATGATTTGTTATTCTCGTGCTCTTTTCGTCGCTCCATTTGGTGCGCTCCCGTTAATCTAATGTTTGCCTAATCCTTAAGGCACACGTTAAGGGGGGTTGTTTTCCTCAGAAATATCGAGAAGAGAATCGGCCGAGAAATGCAAACGCGGGTGATGGAAGCGGGGAAGGGGGGGGATTGGTAAGTCTTTTATTAGGAGGCAAAGGAGAAAGTGGTCGGCGATTATAAATTTCACATTGTTTTAACGTGAGAATTCGTTCCATTGTAGCTGGGCGGTTATAATTGGATCTTAAACCCGTGACGTTGGCCAGCGTTTTGGTGTTGACTCGAAGCGACATCTCGAGTTGACTCGGGATTTTCAGCTTTTGGATTTTGTGAAAGGTCGTAAGTGACCAGTAGACTAGGAAATAATAGTCTTGGCCATTGAATGCCAGACAATAGGAGGGTTGCTTTAAAACGGGACATTAATATAACTAAACTAAACTAAGCAAGACATTAGGAAATAGGAGTTTTCAGATTTTGAAAATATACTAATTGCTAAAGATTACAAATTCCGATATTCTATATGTATTATTGTATTAACATTTGTAATTAGATCGAGGAGCTTAATTTAGGAGTGTTAGTTACTGAGACAAAATTGTATAAAAAGAATTCAATAAAAATGCTTTTAATGAGAACTTTTCATTAAATTTAAAATAACATTAGATCTTATAATCATCTGAAACCCATAGCACTGGACAGCGTTTTAATGTTATTCTAGGGTTGACCTCAAATCAATACAGGAAGGCTAAAAGAGTATTTTCTTAAATAGAAAAGACTCTTGCCTATTTTATGTAGAAAGTTAGAAATACATCACTGATAAAACCATATCAAAACCAAATTACATCATGAATATTCTCAAAAGAAAACAAAATATAGGTAAACAGCTTATTAAAACAAGTTCGTGTGTATATATATATATATATATACAAGCATATGAAAAGAAAGACGTGTTATTATTTATAATAAATTATTCAGAATCCAGATTAATTTTTATCTACCATAGATATACTCGTATTTAAGGATTTGCATATAACAATTATGAAGTGTTAAAATGCATGCTAATGACCTAATCCTGCACTGAGGTTTGAGAGTGCGTGTCAAGTCACAGACACCTACAGAATGTCACGCCAAAAGTCATTAATATCTGAATCATCGGTTAAGATATTAATTATCTTTAGATGAATGATATTCGTTAATAATATTCGATTCATAATTATCCATTAGGATTATGATATGTTTACTTTCTCGTATACAAAGTATTGAGAAAGTAATGTAAGTGTCAAAAACTTCGATCTCGAGTTTATGTCAAATAGCCACATTTGAGTTCTCTCTGAATTCAGAAAAAACATTTTTTAAAAATATCTGTATGTCTGTGATTAAGATAATTCAAAAACGCTTTGAGCTGGGAAGATAAAATTTTGATGTATGGTTTTCAAGCCAAACTTGTAGACTTGTATCAAAGTGTGAAAAATATCTGTTCAGATGAAGTTTGACTGCTCGATTGTTCGAATTTAATATAATAGCTACAAACGGAGAGAGCTAGATAAATGAAATTCAGTAGACATATTTAACTTATATAGTGCAATTGTATATCAAGTTTTGGGTTAAATCCAATCAATCTGTACCTTCTGAAACATATAAACAAGCAATTCAAAATCGCATCGCGTTAAATCTATTGAATTTAAAATGTGATTTTGCGCCTGTAATTGTAGTTTGTCACAAATTTCCAATCCTTTGAGAAAACATACATTTAAGACACAAATTCGCCTTTATTAGAGAATATAAGAGACAGTTTTGAGGGAAACATCACTGTTTATTTAAATAACAGAACTACATGAACTTAAACATGAATACTAATTTTGAGAATTTATGAATAAAAAAATCTTAATAGAGTCAAATAGTTCATTAAGTATAACCAGCAAGCAGTGAAAAAAAAGTGAAAAGTAAATTTCAAAGGATTAATTAAAATTCTATTGTTTGCTAAAGAATAATGAGACAGAAATTGAAAATATGAAGTTCATTTTAATAATATTTAGGAATTTAATTTTTTATTCATTAAATTTTACATCAATAGTTCAAAACATTCGTAAATAAAAGTATGCTTACAACTTTTTTCACTGGTGAATACCCTCCAAAAAGTCTGAAAAGGCTTGGCGCATAGTTACAAATACTTTAACTGAATAGAAATTTGAACCCTATACATAACATGTTTAAATTTCCAAAGAAAATCAATTTTCTACTTACTGGTATTCACTGCATTGTAATTTTTCCTTACTACATCATTTTAACTTTTTTTGGTGCTCAAATTTGGGGTTAAAAAACTTAAATGAATTAATAAAAATGTATTTTTAAAAACGTTTACAAAATTTTGCAATTAGTTATCTTTTTTTAATAATAGAATCATGTAATTTTTTCTTAAATCCATTTCCACTAGTGTAGATGAACCACGAGTAATAAAATGAATTGATTGATTGATAATTCTCAGTTATTCGATTTATTTTAATTGTTTTAAAAGCATTAGTTGTATTGTCATCAGAAGCGCATAATTCATTCATCCAAAACCTACATAATAATTTTCAGAAATCTAAAATGCCAGAAGTAACCGAAAAGTCGATCACCAATTTATTTATCCTATTGGGGCAACTCGCATATGGATATGAAAAGTTGTATACATGTAAGTAAGTTCTCACTTCCTCTCTGAATACAATAATAATGTAGGGATTAGTTGTTCCAATATCAATACCTAGTCATACCCTTTCGTAGATGGTGGACATAAACATTAGAAACTTTGAGCAATGCCATGAATACCATAAATGCTCAAATTTCTATTTTTTAGAATCCCATACTCGAGCATTTTATACTTCATAATTCAGTGAAGAAAACCAATTATGTGTTTTGAGTGCATTTTTTAAAAACCAATTTAGACCAAAATCTGATTTAAAAAATAACAACAATTGTAGTCAAACGATCACATATAAAATTTCCTAAAACTAAAATGCATTTTTGAACTGTCAAGTATACATACATGAGAATGTATAGACCGACAGAAAGTCAAACCTTTGACGAATTTTTCTCAATTTTATTTCGATATATAATGTAAAAGTTGTGTACTAAATCTTACTGTTCTAGCTTTCAATCATCAAATTTTATGAATTGTAGGTGTGTGTTTTTTTTTGCTGTTGTTGTTCATTTCTGCCAGAACAGACATGGTTTTGTTCTAAATTTGGTTTAATGAAGTTAAGCCAGATTTCATTATATATATATATATATATATATATATATGTATGTATGTATGTATGTATGTATGTATGTATGTATGAGCTCAGGCTAGTTGGAGACCTTACGTGTATTTATTTGATAATTTAAATATGTTAATCAAAAATTTTCGAAATTATTCTTTACTCTCAATCATGAAGATTGGTGTGAATTGAAATTTCCAAATTTGTTCTATTTTGGCGATAAGAAATCATCGCTTAAGAATTCCTAATTTAAACTAAAGGAAACAGATCGGAATTTTGAACAATTCTAAAGTGATAAATGAAAGGCCAAAATGTATTCCTATAGTTCATAAAATAGCACCTTTATGCTTGTTTCGTATTAAACAATAACTTGAAATTAAATCGATCAGGAATTATTATTATCTTTAATCCCTTCAAAAAAATCTATTTTCATTTTGGCTAAAATAAAATATTACACAACTCTTTTAGAAAAACAGAATATTTTTTTTATCTTATCGTAGATCAGTTTCCACTAAATTAATTTAACATCATGTCAACAAGACCTCTATGTACCTATCCATCATATCACTCAGGGACTGGTTCAAATAAGCAAAACAAACAAGTAATCATAGCTTCTAATCAGTTAATGTTTTATTATCAGAACTCTTGAATAGTAGAGCATGCTTTGCTTATGTTCTTTACTTTATGATTAATGATTTCTAATTCACCGATATGAGAAAATTAAAGAATATTTTGAAAAGCAAATTGTAACTGCTAAGTTTTATATCAAATAAATGAATACACTGTCTCATATTTTAACAAAAATTATAAATGGAAAAAAAATTCTTCTGCTATTATTATGTTTCATTTTTTGCTTGCCTCTTTTTAAGTGAAATTCTTATGATATTAGATCATTAGATCTGTTATGATTCCTAATTTTAAAATCTTTTCATCCATCGGAATGCTCCAAATCATAAACTATTTTTATTCCAAAATTACGCGAATACACAAAGAGCAAACAGTGCCAGTGCTTTCTCTCCTCGATTTCTTCTTATACTTTTATCATAAAGAATGATCCTATACTATTGGGGAGAAACAGATTAATCATTTCTATTTGATCAACTGGATTCAAGTTATAAATCTACAATTTTGGTGCTATTATCACCTACCAAATTTATTTTATGTAGCTGGTTTTGTTAACAAATTATTCTGCTCTGAAACACAAGGGCGTACAAACAGACAAACAACCCTCTGATGAGTATAATCCAAAATAAGAGAACCACATACAGTTTTGATAAGAAGGATAAGCAAAAAAATTGATCTACCTAGCTTGTTCAGTTACTGAATTATCATGTTTATATATGCAAAAGCGTATAGATCCTAGACAAAACAGCTTTGTTATTGTTGTGACTTATGCCCTTTTACTAACCCGCTGACAGTTTTCAGTCCGTGATTTAAGTCGAATGGGCATCTCTTGTTTGTTACAGTACCAACCAGGGCCAAAAGTACGACTTAGATACTTCATGTTGTACCCCTTTTTACAGAGGGGCAGATTCACACACCTTACAGATAGAACACAAAGGGAAGAACAGCCATTCGAACCCAGAAACCCATATTAAGGGAAAGACGCGCTACCCTTGTGCGAGCACGCCAGCTGTGTATCTATGTAAATGCACAAAAAGCAATCAGTGAGAAGGCTTTCCTCTGGCTTTCTTCATATTCTTACATATTACCGCAATATTCCCATTCTGGGGTAGTGAATGATCAAATCTTCACCCTTTGATCTATTGGATCGAAGACTGGATACAAATCTACAATTTGGGTGCCAGAATCACATACCAAATTTCTTTTATCTAGCGTGTTATGCTGACAAAACATTCTATTCTGAAGCGAATAGGAATAAATAGACAATCCTCTGATGGGAATAATCCAAAATTAGAAACGCTTATACAATTTTCATAAAAAAACTAAGAAATAAAATTGATCAGCCTAGCATCTAAGTTATTAGCTTGAATTATGACATTTATATATGTAAAAACATACAAATCATAGACAAAACAACTGTCTGGGAGATATGGTCCAAAATCTACAATATTAGAAATTAAATGCTTAATACAATTCGTGCAGAACAGTATGTTTTTGAGTTAGTTGGTTCATTGCATAAGAGTTGACAAAAGACTTTTCATTGACGAATTTTGTCCAAAAATTGAAAAAAAAAATCTGCAACTTTAAAGTAACTGCTAAATAGCAAGCTTCTTTTATTCATTTCATCCATTTATGAGTTATTAGGTTCATAGACATAAAGACAAATTATACTTTTTTTAGAAGAGGGCTCTAGTGAAGATTCAAGATAACGAAACTCAAACAAACCAAAGCGGATATAAGGATAGATTACAAACAATCTTTCGAAAACTGGCCTGGACAAAAAAAATCAAATAGGGCAACAGAAACTTTCATCTTCGTCATATAACTTAAAAAAAATATCAATAAAATATAAGACAAAATTTACTTAAAATAAATGAAAATTTAAAAACTGCTGAATCTACAATTCTCACCAAATTTTGAAAGAACAATAAAATGCATTAAATAATAAAATGAAACGCAGAATAACAAACGTAGAGCATGGCGATTAGGCAAATTCTCGAGGTTCGAATTTTTTGCATTTGCTAAGTTTTATCTTTGTATATTTGATGCAAGAGATAATGAAAATGAAAATATATTCTTCCAGCTCACAAACAAGCTTTAATTTGCTATGCACAACACTTAAAGCGCCATAAATTACAATTAATATTTTTTTTTCACTTTCAAAAACCCATCAATTTCTTTTCGCTTTAATCAAAACAAAAGTAAGATTAGCTAATCAACCTGTACACTCATGTACAAAAAAAGCAACATGCAAAATTTTTCCCGTCTTATCACAGGTTCCACCAAATTAATTTAACACCATGTTAAACATCAGTCCTGTTAGCGTATCCGCCATCTCACTCACGGGCTAATTCGAATAGGCATTACAATAAACCCAAACACGGTTTGCAGTCAATTCACGTCCGACACTGGATAACAGCAGAGCCTGCTTAGTGCCGCGATCTAACCAGCCCACTCTTGCCGTAACATAACCACGTTTCCACTAGGAAAACTGGGCTCTACTATTAAGTTATCCTTCCCGCTCCTTCAAATTAAGTTAGGGCGGTCATGTTTTGATTTGCATAGCGCCACGCGCGTAAAGTGAATTGGCCAAGACGAGAATTGCCTTTAATGAAAGCGGCCACTAAAGGGGAGAGAGAGCCACCCTGACATCGATACACTTATCGCAAAAGGGGAAGGTTGTTGAAATTCCTGGAGCGATAGCTATCAACTCTCTAAGAGCACGCTCCCGTTTTGTAATAAACAGACCTTCATCTGTTACGCTTGGCGGAGGATAACAACGGCACAGCTCAAAGGTGCCGGAATGAGGTTAGGAAAGAGAGATTTCTGCTGTTTAGGAAAACTGGTTAGGAGATATGTGTCTGTTCAGTGTTAGTGTGATTAAAATATTTCTTGAATAGTGCACGGTAGGCTAACATTGAAACTCCTAATACATATTTTCACATCTATTCTTTTGATTGAAAGCAATTAAACTAATAAATTATTGATAGATTCGGTCAAATTGTAGAATTTCATTATAATTCCAATTGCTGGAAACTTATTTGAACAACAATAACAATTTAACAAAATATGAGTCATTTGATTAATCTTACAACTGTAATTGATCAATTCTTGCATGAATATAAATTTATTTAGTATATATTAAAATCAACTCTAACGATTCGGATTTATTTTTAAATAAGATTTTGTTTTTTAAGTTCTATATAGGTGTCTTTCCCGAAAAAAAAAAACGTTTTCTCTCTCACACACACAATTATTAGAATCTCTTTCTATCTGCTCTCCTGCTGTCAATGTCATATAGCGCCATCTCATAAATTTTTGTGGCAATTGCATTGTTGCTATAGGACGATAAATATCCTACTGCTACCTCAAAATTTTGTGAGATGGTGCTATATGACATTATCCGATTATGAATACCTCCAACTCACATCCAATAGCAACAATGCAATTATTGCTTTAACAAACAACATGTAACAAAAAACACAACATTCATAATTTTTTTTAAATGATCAATTCATATGTAAGTAAAAATAACAAATATTCACGTGTAATCGGTATTTAAATTGAATCTAAAAAGTTTCTCTGAAAAAAAACACATGATTTTTTTTTTCTTTATTGAAGCTATTCACTGTGATGGCATATCTCACTTAAATTAACATTAGAAAAAATAAATAGCGATTTAGTCACGAGAAATCAGGAAAATAAACATATAGTTCGATTTCATTAGCGTAACCTTAAAGCTACTGATACCCCCTCATGAAGCTTCCACACAGCATCAACGAGGGGTAGCATATTACCCTTTCAAGATTTAAAGTATACCAGATTGAAAAATTTATACAAAAAAAAGTTTTTCAGAAATCTAGTCTAGACAATAATCTGGTAAACAAATATGCATTTTATTATAATATAAAAAAATGTAGCCTTTTAGGCCAGCAACAGCGCAAAAATTGAATTTTGCTTGCATTAAATAAAATTCCAGTACCTCATAATTTTAAAAAATCATGTCAATGCAACTTTTTTTTTGTTTCATTTAAAGTCGTAATGGCGAGATTTTTCTCTTAAATTTCTGATGGTAAAATTAAGTACATCAATGGTCTTGATATTGCGAAATAATTTAATAAAATTCCATAAAAGTTTTTGTTTGTGAATGCATAGCAGAATTTGTTATCAAAAGTGAAGGGATATTTTACAATATTTGTTTAATATTTATAAAATCACTAATGCAATGTAATTTTAACCACTTAATTAATTATATTTCTCTATTATCTATTTAAATAAACTCTTCTACTTTATGTATATGTAACGATTTTCATTCCACTAAGATGTTATAGTAATTTCGAAGTGAAATGAATTTCTGAATAATTTTATAATATCTACAATGACATCTATTATAAATTAGCTTAAAAATACGATAAATGTTTGAACATATTGTGCACTTTTAAAATGTCAAGTAGAGAATAAAAATAGGAGAAGTAATTATATGTAGTAATACAATTTATTCCGTAGTAAGAGAAGCACATGTATTATTCCTAATCTTACTCTTGGAAATTAGACAATCATAAAAAAAATTATAATTACTTCTCTTTTTGTAATGTATTTCAAAAATATATATATATATATATATATATATATATATATATATATATATATATATATATATATATATATATATATATATATATATATATATATATATATAATATGGAATTCATAAACCATCTAAAAATGAATGAAATCGATTTAGAATTTAACAATGTAACAATAATATTTTACCAATATTTTCAATAGTAAAAATTATATTCAATTATTTTAATAAGCATTAAATATTAATAGAAATTAAATTCATAGATGCTACTAAGAGATAAAATAAAGGAAAAAAGGTTTTCTACCTTTCTTTAAAACATTGACATTCTAAATATTGATCATAATGATTCTTTGATAATTTGATATTATGACCATATAATCTTTTGACGATGTAATTATAAACAGAATAAATACACAGAAATATAGGGTAAATGAACTCCTCTGAAACAGGATAATAGAAAACAATATATATAAACAGTATAATAAAAAATTGACTATCCCTTTTTATCTGTTCTAATATTTGTTACAATAAATCAATTAGCTAAATTGTCCTTTAAAAAAGCAGATTTATTTTTACCCAGATACTTTTTTTGATTCCACGTAATGTTACCACATTGTGGTCAAAAATAACTTTGTCTACGTGTTATGCAACCTAAAATTTTCAACTGCTATTAACAAAAAATCCTCAAATAAATTCCAAAATTACTTTTTCTGCTCACGATTTGTTGGTGTTATTTCCTGCTTTTGTTTTTTAGATATTTTCCAAGGATAAATTCTGTAAATTGATGAAAGAAGTCGATAGTTACGGGCATTTAAAGAATTATGCACTCAATGATTCGGATTGCTGTACTCTTTTCCATTAATTTGCTTTTTAAAAAAAGTTTAATTTGGAATTCCAGGCACAAAAAGTATAATCCATTTTAATATATTTTATATTTTTACTGGAGGGGATAGCAACAAGCTGTATGTGAACGGAAGCGCAATAAATTTATATCAATCGATGCTAAATATAAATTTTCATATTTAAGTGGATGATAATTTGCATCATAAAAATTATTGTAAATGGGGCTGATTCTTGTATAGTTTCATACTATATTGGAAAAATTGAATTCGTATTAAGGAAGAATATACTTCTTTCAAATTATGTATTCAATCAAAAATTTGTAACAGCACTACTTTTTCGGTACGAGCACCACATAATAAATGAAAAATGAAATAATTCCAAATAAATAATTTTGAAATTCAGGGAGATCAGAATATCAAAATCTCAATCTCTTTTTCATAGCTGTATATCCCAACAACACTTAAAATAGTACCTTTAATTACCCTTCTCCTGCAATATATGGCTATTTTTCTTGATGGTATTCGCAAGAATTAACTGTTAAATAAAAGTTTATTTATGTTCAAAAAAAATTTATTTATCTTTTCTTAGGTTACTCTATAATAAGGTTTATTTAGTGATACGAAAAAATGTTGTTGTTACTTATGGATTTATGGCACTTTACAAACCCAAGGACAGTTATCTGTCAGCGATTTAAACCGAAATGTGCGTCCCTTGTATTTCCATTATCACCAACTAGGGTCAAGAGTACGATTTAGCTACGCCATGCATCACATTCGTCTGCACAACCCCTTTTTACAAAAGCGCACATTCACACTCCTTATAGTTAGAACGCAGGAGAAGAACCATGCCCTAACCGGGACTCACAAATCACGGTGAAGATGCGATGCCAGGATGCCGGCCATGCGAAAAATAAATTTTAAAATTGGATGGTTATTTTATTCGAAATACACAGAGTTAAAATATGTGATATTTTCTTTTCTTGTAAAAAAGAAAAGGAAAGGCTTTCATGTAGTTCCTCATATAATGATTTTTAAAAATACTTTTTAAACCTTAGGTCATTTCTTACAATTATTTTCAAGAAAGTAGAAAACACTGCAGATTATGATGACCACGTATTTAGAACAAAGTTTCAAAGAAAATGTTTTGCGTCACAAAGCAAAGTCAAGAATTATACCTTTCTATCAGTAGATATGGGGCAAACCTTGCAGCTGGAATATATAGAATAATAGTTTTACTTTTCCTTTACTTAATATCAGAATTATCATGAGAATGTAATTAATGTAAGCTTAACAGCATCTGTAAATTTCACCTTTTGGATATACTAATAAATATGTACAAATCTTTGTTCCTGACTGTTTTGTTCTGCTATTTCATCAATCCTTAATTTCAATATTTTTTTTCATGGTTAAGGCTCTAAAAAAAGTCAAACATTTGAAAAAAACAAAGAACTGAAAACCATGCATTTATTTATTTTCATAGATTCTTTTATTTCATAACTTTTAAGGCAAAATAAAAAAAAATATTGAAATTTTGAAATTTTTTTATAAAAGATATTTTTAATTGCAAGGAATCAACTCAAAATAAAGTGTCAGATTAACAAATTTCCCAATTTTAAAAAAATTATAAATGTCGTTTACATTATTTTAATGATACAAAAAGGCTAAACAGCATTATTACTTGAAATAAATACTAAGAGAAGATTGAAAAAATTTTGACCCATAAATAACTAAGCGTTTTATGTAGAATTACTTAAGACATGATTTACGCTATAAAAATTTAAATAATTTCTTATTTACAGTTGAATTTTGAATAAAAATTGTTTGCTATCAGTTATTACAATATAGATTTCTTTGCAACCATATGTAGAGAACATAAAATTGCATGATCATCCATTTCTTGTTGTTGCTTATTTGAATGAAAATATTATTTAAAAAAATTAGAAAAAAATTGCATCTGTAATCAAAAAATGGACTTAAATCATGGACACATTTTTTTTACAAAGAAAGATTTTTTTTTCTAATCCATCTTGTATTTAAATCTCTTTATTAAAAAAAAACCACCAACTACTAAAAAAACAGTAAATTTTTCTTAAGAAGGCTCTTAATTCTAAAATATTTCCTATCAATTTTAATGAGCTGAAGTAAATTAACCGATGAACCAATAAAATCCCAGCATAGGTAAAAAAGAAAATAAAAAGAAAACTTTTTTTAATTGAAAAGAATGAGGACTTTTTTTTTTTCCTTTTCATTCACTTAAAAAAAAATCACCAACTAACGAGACAAAATTAGTTATCTCGGAGAACTCTTTCCAAATGATGAACACAAAATAAATAAATATTTTTTTAAAAAACCGTATTATCATTTATTTTGAAGCTACATATATTTATATTCGCATGCAGAGTCTTCTCTTTAACAAAAAGAAGAAAAGAAAGAAAGAAAAATACCCCAATCGTCCCCGCAAGAAAATGATCCGATTCATTAAAAAATTAGGCATCCGTTTGACCACGTACCCTATCATTAGAGTTAAAATTATAATTGTAATGCAGCACTCGAATGTAATAGGTCAGCTATAAATGATTCATTTCTGAAAAAGCGATGTACGTTTTTTCCTTTATAATTAATGTTTGTAGCTCTGTAATGGTTCTCGGGGGAATTCTAAGCGTAATTACAAACCAGAGACAGGGCTACCGTCTGGAATTTATTTCGAAAAGCCGCAACACCCAATGAAAAGAGAGGGGCGGATCATAAATGGATTCGTCTAAAATAGAGTTTTGATTTCTTTTAAGCAATCGGACGACCTAACATATTCTAAGAATAAAAGTTACAATGCATAAAAGATTTGATTTTTCAGAAAATTTGAATAATTGGGACTTTTTGATAGAGAGAAATTACAGTAATATAAACTATGTATTATTTATTTTCAAAGGATTTTTCAACTAATGTCATGGGTATCATCCGAAAATCAAATCAATAAAGTTATCTATACTTATAATAAAGCACAATGTGTGTGTGAGTATGTTGACGCTCTACAGACCAGACCGTTGGACCTAAGGCTACCAAATTTAATACATGTATACTTTGGAGGTCAAGAATGTGCATCTTGGAGCCGTTTTTTGAATTTTTAATTAGAATTTTAATTAATGAAAAATTAAGCTAAATTTCGACGTTTTACCTTTATAACTTCTGAAAATATTATCTCATAAAGGTGATTCTTACATCCAATTAAAGATTTAAAAAAAATTATTTTTCTAATGGTATCAGTATTTTAACACATAACTTAAGCTTTTTTTACTAACAAATTTTTAAATAAATATTTTAACTATATTTTTCAACAACATATTACGGATAAAACAGTAAAATTTAATCTGAACGAGCACGTTACTAGAGAAAGGGGAAAAAAATTATCTTTTATCAATATGTTGCCATCAGATTGAGAAAAACTCAAATTAAAAAAACAAATAAATATTACAAATTAAACATATAAAAATGTAATTTTCAGCTCGTGTCTGCATGAAATGAAATAAATATGAATTTTTTTTTTTTCTAAAAAGAAAATTTATTGTGACTTTTACAATATTATTAATTAAATAAATCAGTTTTATTTAACATAAGCATGGT
>JAPMOQ010035930.1:1639061-1708256 GCA_026543055.1 Argiope trifasciata
TCATTTGAGGATTAAGACATAAAGAACAGGTGTAAATAGCTCTCTTCCGGTTTGACAGAGGATAATTGTCCTGTGATGTCATTGCGGTCAAGTATTGTAAGCTTTTTTAGATTTTCTGATTTCTTCAAAACGGGTTAATGACATGTTGCAAAAGTATTAGACATGGTACAATTATAATTCTTATGCAATCTCAGAATTATCGACTTCTTTGTTTCAAATTCGGTAAATCCTAGATTATTTCTTCAAATTCTTTGTTCCAAAGAAGTCGATTATTCAGATAAAAATATGAAACGAAATAATGGATTTTGTTAATTCTATCCCAAAGGAAATATAATGATGAATTTTTAGAACTATTGTTTTTGTTAAACAAAACTTTCCATACTAGTATATCCAAATGCAGTCATGAATTGTCATATGTTTTATCAAATTTTATTAATAATTAATTGAATCTGATCTTCAAACAAATTATGTATATCATAGAGAATATTGTAACTACATATATATATCGTTTATAAGTAATTTTGGAACACATTTTCAAGAATTGATTTCCATTCCAAAATAAAATTGTAAAAATTTTACAGGTAAAATATATTTCGTTCCGAGGTTTGTCATACAAAATTCAAAGGAGTCTATTTTTAGACTAAAATAATCTACTTGGAACAATCCAACTCCAGAAATCTAAATATATATAGCAAGAAGATTTCAAATGTAATCCTGAATATACTCTAGATAAGTTTTTAATCAACTGGGTTTTTTTCTATTTGTGATCGATGAAATATATTAAATATGAATTGTTTTATTACAAAAAAACTGCACAACTGATTGCGAACCACCATATGTAACAAGATTTAATATAAGAATGAAAGGCTGAAGATATGAAGTGCATTAAAATGAAAACCATGTCTAACTTATTCAATTCTTTCATTTGCAGAAAGAAAACGAATATTATGTCAGAATGTGTTTCATAATTGATAGTGATGAAACAAAATCAAGTCCAGCGGCATAGAAAAAAGAATTTAAATCTGTCAGTTCTAATTTCTAGATTAGCATAAGATGTGAAAGCCTGAAATCTAATTTTCTGAAGAAGCTTTAACAATTAGATTGTTCTGAAGACATTTTGCCTTATCTTAGAATAATTAATAGCAAATAAATCTAATGAATGGATTTAAGGATTTGTGATTATACTCTCTCTCTCTCTTTCTCTCTCTCTCTCTCTCTCTCTCTATATATATATATATATATATATAGGCATTGTACGTCATCTTATGATTTTTTTTTTTTTTGGCCAGGGAAAAAGCGCTTGATATGGATTAAGAATTAATTGCAAATCTTTGAATTATAATACCATTCAAAAATATTGCATAGATGCGAATTTAGAAATAAATATGAAGAATATATTATTAAACAAGCTTATTTTATTTTTAGCATTAAAAATAAGTACATTGAAAAAAAGAACTCAGCGAAGTGAAATATAATTACAAAAAGCTTGTAAAACTGGTTATTTGACAACCTATGCTATAATTCTTTCTTTTGAATTGGAGCATTTATTATGAAAGGATTTTCTGAAATTTAACATATTAAATTTAATTAAACTATCTTTTTTGTTGAATATGAAATCCAACACTCACAAAAAAAAAAGAACTCTTTGAATTATTATTATTATTATTATTTGTAAAATGACCTTTCATCAAAAAAGACTTTTGTAAAGAATCATTTTTTCTTCGCTTTCTATTTTCTGATAAAATTTCATTCATTCGCAAACCTTACACATTATTTAACTTCAAATAAAGGCCACAACCATTCCCATTCGAAAGAATAAACCAATTTTCATATCTGAACTTTCCCCGATGCAAAAATGCTGAAAAAAAATAATAATAAGTAAAAGGCAACAGATCAAAGTGACTGGTCAGCATTACTATAAATGATGGCCCTTTTTTGTTATTAGGAGGAGGCACCATAAAACAATTCTTCAAATCCATGAGCAGACAAATTATACGTGTTTTTTCCTCTCCATGATTGGCCAGCCAGCTGTTCGGATTTGACGACTGGCCAAGTTCGATGCGATCCGGGCAAGGTGAAAGCTGGGAGGGGAAAGTTCAGCAACCGGATGCGAATCGCAGCGAATAGTCGGCCTCCAAACCATCAAGATTAAAAGTTATTAGATATACATTCAATACAGACACTATAAAGAGTATTGAAGAGGAGGGGCCATCTCCAAATTGAATTCCACTGTAACCAAGTGGCAATTATAAGCATCCCATACTTTCGTATTTAAGTTTGGTTCGGCTGACACCACGGTGAAAAATTGGACTCTTCAGGTTTCGATATATACATCAAAATATATTTTATCTTTTTAATACAAAAAGCATTTAGAAATTAAGTATTCTTATTTAGATAATTGGAGAAAGAAAAAAAAAAGTATTCATCGAACGCTAAATCTTCATGATATGCATTTCAGAGAGCAAGGAAACAAACGACTCAAAAATATGCCCCCCCCCAAAAAAAAAATAAGTCGATGGAGAAGATAGAGGGATTTTCCATTTCCCTATGCAGTTTAGTAGGTATGAAATGGTAAAAGCCAAATGTGCAATCACTAATGAAGTCGTGATGCATAAAAATGATGATTTATTAATGGTGTAAAATGCTAATATAACAGATAAACAAATATCATATACATCCAAATAATTCTTGCAGAGTATAGAATCCTAATATCATAGATAATAACAAATACCATATACACGCAAATAATGCAAGCAGGATAAGGAATACTAATATAATCGATACTAATAAACACCATGTACACAAAAATTAAGCATGTAGGTTATAAAATTTTAATTGAGTAGATACTAACATTTACTTAAAATTAATATCATTTACACCCAAATAATTCATGCTAGATTTAGAATATTAATATAATAAATACTAACAAATATCATTAGCATCTAAATAATTAAAGTAGGGTATAGAACGTTAGTGTAGTATATACAAAAACTGCATTCACCTTTGTTTACTAAATATTAACTAGACTTTAATTTTCTTTTCTAGTTAGTTAATGCTTGGTTTAACAATAAAAAGGATATTCAACTTGATATTAGAAAACATCCAATTTCAAAATCGCATATTCTTGTATAAGAATTATTAATCAAAATGTTTTTTAACTACAAGCTTTCAATAGACAATAAATGATTAACCTTTTCAGAATTCAGAATTTGAGGTATATTATTTATAAATTTAATAAACTGTATCCTTATTTATTATTTTTCTTCTTCTTCTTTTTTTTTTCAAAGAATATTCTTTCTGCCTAAAATTAATTTTTCCAGAACTCTGAATCTAAAAATAAAAATATATTTATATTAATAAATAGTTTTAAAAAATCTGCTCAGATCTCAGAAAATTATACTTTGCCACCGCATTAGTTAAAACACGTTTTTGGCAACTTTATTCCTATTTTTTCTGTTTTGATTTCAAATGCAAAAGGCAGCTGATATATTTAAAATCTTGCATTAAATTTCTGTTAATTCATTTATATTCATCAAATAATTAATACTACGTATCAGTACTATTATTTATCGGACCAGGGAGGCTCTGTTCATCGCAGTTTTATCTGAAATTATAATTATATCAACGAAAATCTGGAGCTTATATTTAAGAATTTATTCTTGTTGTTTCTAATTACACCTGCCAGGGTTCGATTTTAAGCCCTGGGTGCGTCTCTCGTTTTTAGTAGACCCAAGAGAGCCAAGAGTTGGTCTTAGCTATTCACGTGTCACGTATGTTTGCACAACCTCTTTTTGCAGAGTAAAACATTCACACATCTCACAGAGCAGATGGAGAAGAACCATGCCCGAACCGGGACTCAAACCCACAACTCCCAGATCATGGTGAAGACGCGCTCCCCCTATGCCAGGACACTGGCAAGAATTTATTACTTATAGTATTTATCAATTTTATTTCTAAAAAACTTCCAATTAATTCCAATATTTTTAGATCCATATCCCAATATTAAACTTGTTTTGAACTAAAAATGTATTTTAAATTAATTGATGAATTATTCTATGTTTCGTGCAATCAAATTTGAAACTAAAAATGAAAGAATCATTAAAAATATTTCGTAAAATTAATTGAAGTTATGTGGAAATTAAAATAATTCTAATGCAATTGTGATTTACTACAATACACGTTCGAAATTTTACCAATTCCTTTCTTTTCTCACCCCCCCCCCTCCATTCCTAGACAACCACTGTTTTTCTATTATTTATGGCATAAACTTATTTTTCGAAGGAAAAAAGGATATAATTCATTATCGTTATTACTTTTCTCGAACTTCTTTCTCTTGAATTAATGTTAATTAATTTCATATTAAATAAACACATTTTTATAAATGGATAAAATAAATTATTGGACTAACCGAATAAACTACGAAATTTTCTTATCACCTATTAATTTGCAATATATTTTCGTATCAAAAAGGAACAGTGATTAATGGCAATCTCAATATCTCACACATCTCCACACAAAAACACAAGAAGACGCGCATTTGCAACCTTTCCCCAAAATGATAAAAAATCGAACTCTGTCCATATAATTCATGCTCTGAAGTGCTCTCCAGCCTACCTGGAAATTACAAGACATCCCCCCTTTAGCGCATTAATACCTCATACATCATCTTAATCTTGGCATCAAAACTTTGCGACAATTTCCCCAATAATAAATCAACCGAACCTCTTCTCAGTCCATATAATTTGCCTGCGCCCAAATATTACGACGATTTAAATGCAGAAAAAAACGATGCATCGAAAACCATTAAAACAATTAATTCGGCATTTAGCTGCAAGACGCGCCTTGACCTGAAAAAATAAATGCACAGACGATAGCTCTATATATCATTCAACGTCGAAAGATAGAAATGGCATTTTTACTACGCCCTTTGGGCAGAGGGCCCTCTGATTAGCAGCAATCAGATTGCCCACTGTTTTTCTCACCTCTCTTTCCCTCCCTCCACCAATGGATTGAGCCGTTTTTAATTGTCATGACGATCACGCAAACCTATTGGAGGATTGGCATCTAACTGTCACTAGACGCACGCAACTAATAGTGACATTGTCGTGTTTTCGGACCACTGGACCTCATCTTGTCTCACGGTTTTTATTGATGGCATCCGCGCAGACCTGCCACCCTGAAAGACCACTATCTTTCACGCAGAGTGTCCATTTTCACACCAGATAAAAGACCAGGGACCACTAGCTTGTCAAACAGGTGGACTGTATATCCCAATTGGTGGGCCGATTTCTCTAGATAAAAACAATAAGGCAGGTGAGAATCAACGTCCGTATTAACATAATGGTCTCGCCAAAGTTTTTATCTTGATAGAGCTGATGTTTGATGAGAAGAGACATTGGACAAAACCCATCATCATTGGGCATCATTGTCTGGCGCGAAGTATTGTTTCGCGACTTTGCAACTCCATCTGTTTGGTGCGAATTTTCGTGATGAATAATTCATTTTAGTGACATTCTTATCGTGTAGTGAATGGTTACAAGCGAATGAAGTTGCGCTACAAAGTCGCCAAATAGAAGCAAACAATGTTTCAGGAAAGAACTTCTTTTGCATTTTTATCAAGTTTCTTGGAGACTTCCGTGAGAAAGATCAATTTGGAGTGAAATAATCGCATCGTTATAGTTCACTCACTACTTTTGTAGTCGTAATAAAAAGGGTAAACATTAACAAAACAAAAGGAAACATGTTCACAAAATTATTATTAAATATTAATATGAAGAACAGTATAAATAAAATTCAGATTACCAGAACAATGTCTTCTTATTTTCTTCAAGTAATTTAAAATATTCACAGTTGGAATTTCATATGAAAAACGATATGCATATAAGCTGTAAAAAATTATTTCATTCGCTATTCGTATTTTATTAATAGAAATTATAAATTATCTTTAAATGTTTTCTTAATTATTCTTCTGGGAAACAAAATTGTTTTTTAAAATATTTTCATTATTAGCCTGATATTAATATTAAAAGAAAAGTATTTACTATTTTTCGTAAAATGTACAATTATAATATTTTAAAATTTAATTACACAAATAGAGAATTAAACTAAAAATCAATGAAAAAAAAGCACTAAAAACTTTCATTAATCAAAGTAATTCTTTTATAGTCGTAAATTCTTTGTAAAAATAAATCAGCGATCTTTTAACTCAACAAAATAAACTTCAGTTTTTCTATAAATATATATTTTGATTCTATCATCGGTCTAATTTGTTATATAAATATAAAATTCTTCAAATGTTTAATATTATTCTCCAAGACAACTTGCAGAAACTGCAAAAAATTTAGAATAAAGAAATCTTTTGTTGTTTTCGATGCCGTTTAAAGAGAATACTTTTAAACTGTTTTAAGTTATTTTAAAAGCAGAAGTTCAGTTGTGTGATTATTTTCTTTTGTACTTATTTAGCCAATATGTTGGCATATCAGATAGAGACCTAATGTAATTCGAACATGGAAAAAAACTATAGTTTATAGATATTAATTAAGTGAATTTTTATATTCATTTATTTATTTTAAAAAATTGAAGTAATTTTATATCTGCTTCCCTAACCACCTCATTACTTCAAAATTGGACATTGCAATATTCCATCGGTGGTTATTTTAGGACGAATATCGTAATTTTAAACGCAGGTTATGAGAGCTGCATTTAAGTCAACATTCCCGTCTGCAATATGGCGAAATAGGGGCAAGTTAAAACAAGGAGGAGGGAAGGGGTTGATCTCCCTAAAACTTTCACTTTTACTCTCCAATAAGGTTGGCTTTGTGTTTTAAGTGCTTTTTTTGCCAACAGTCTGAAATCAAAATTTAACATAGAACTATAATTGCTGTTAAAAAAAATCACGTACCAAATTTAATAAATATAAGTCAATGGGATTTTAAGTTTTCTATTATACTTGAGCATTCTGAAAGTACAGACCGATAGACGTTCAATCCCTTGTTGGATATGGCTCGAAAACTGATATGTGTTCACAATACATATATCAAATCTATGTACCGAATTTTACCTAACTAGCTCTCTTCATTTTGTAGTCATCATGTTAAATTTTATTCCAATAGTCAGACATACGGACTTTATTTGAATAAATTTTACTCAAAATTTTAAAAGATATCAATAAATTTCATGTAAAGACCATACACCCAATTTCCTCAGTTTATCTCAATATTGTGTAATCTTTACCACAGACAGACAGGCAATCAAAGAAACAAATAAGCATTTATAAAAATGTATCTTTCGAAAGCTGAAAGGTCTGAAACTGAAAGATACATCAAAATCTCGAGTTTGAATGCTCTTGTGATTCCATACCTTCTTTATACTTCGTATATGTTTATATGTACTTATAACTAGACACCTTCAATGAACAGCTACTTTACCAGCTATTTAAAGTTTTCAATTAAAGATTTATGTACGTTGATCTCTTAATAGCTTCTTCAGCAAATTATTTTTAAGCTTCAAATTTCGGTAATTGCATAACTTAAATTACTACTGTAAATTAAAACTAGAAAAGTATAATTTCTAACTCAAATCTTTTTTAAAGTGGGTATGAATATGAAATAGGACATTTTCTAAATGAAAATGAACGAGAGAAAAAAGGTTTTTTTTTTGTTTTTAGCTACATTATTAATTTAATAACTCAGTTTTATTTCAGACATATATAGTTTAATACATAGGATATCTATTCTAACCTAAATCCAGCAGCTAATTTCTAAAACTTTATTAATTGGCTTACTTATATATTTAATGAAAAAAGGTTTTAATGAAATAAATAGCTATTAATTATTTACATCATTTGGAAGTTGATGATATATACACAACAGTCGAAGGTTGAAGGTTTATCGTGAAAAGAGTTCTCCATCAATTCGGAGAAGTAACAAAACAAGACAATAATAGCGTATTAGTCAGCACGATCACTTCCCGGTTGAGCGTAGAAAAAACAACAGTCCGCAATCCAAAGAGCCTCTTCCCTTTTTCAAAGAAAAATCCTCACCTTATCGATGTCCAAACTCCGCCTTCTCATCTCGTTCAGCAAAATCCAATGGTTGAGAAAAAATTTCCCTCACTCATTGGTTCTAGCCTGGCATGGGAAATGTCCATCAATGATATGTCCTAGTAACTGACCGTGCTGGAACACGTGTCAATGATAGTCCCATCACATAGCATCCAGATGGGTGTACACTCCTTTCCATTGAAGGAGTTAGAAGTTCCTTCCAAACAATGAACTTCTCGTGTGGTCTTTCAGTTGGGCCCTAATGACCAGATGCGACGACCACTCGGTGATAAGTAGACGTCCCTAGCAATCTGGAAGCTTTTAACAATGGAGGACGTTAACAGGTGCTGTACAACTATCTGGAAATGAATGGGACATTTTAAAGCAATTTTTATTTTCTAATGCATGAAGTAAACAAAGAAAAAAAAATATTGTAATCGTCAAAAATAATCTTATTGAAAATTTGACGATCACCACATTATAGATTTTCCATAGACCAAAAAACACATGTTTAAAATTATGTTAGTCTATCAATGCAATGATTCTAAAATGTTTTCAGTTAGACTAGGGGTCGGCAACCTGTAGCTCTTTTGATATAAAGTTGTGACTCTCTAATCTCATGCTAAAAAATAATTTATAATCGAAACCCTTAATATATATATTTATATAAGTACCTAACATTTCAACAACTTTTATTAACATAATCGTTAATTACAGATTTGTGGTGTGGCAAATCCACAGAACTCAAGAGTAAGTTGGAAGAGTTGGATATCCAGAAATGCATGCATAACGCACAAAACAAGTGGACAGCTGTAAAAAAAATCAGCGGGTTGCGGCCCTCATATTCGATCTATGGAATAATTTTTCAGAATATTACAGTGAGTTGAATATGTTGGCATATGAAGTGCTGACGATCTTCAGATCGATGTATACGGGTAAGCTCTTTATGAATATTATAAAAAGTAAATTTAGAAGACTACTAACTAATAAAAAACTAAAATGGTGCTTGAAACTTAAAATAACAAGCTATGAGCCACATTTAATCAAACTTTCAAAAGGCAAGCAAAGTCAATGCTTCCATTGATGTAACTATCTACATTTGTGTTTTTGCATGAATAAAGTTTATTTCGTATTTAAAGTCTTTTATTTTGAATCGAAATTCAAATATATATAAGCAAATATTAAAAATTTTTAGTTACTCTTTAAAAACTGCAAAATTTTGTAAGTTGTTGCTTTTGGCTCTTCCGTTTTAATAGGTTGCCAGGCCCCGAGTTAGACGAATAAAGTTTTGAATATGGATTTAGAACCAAATAAGTCGGTTTCTATAAAATTTTGAACAAAACCCCATTCAAAAGAAGCCTATATGTGGAGTATCTCAGGTAGAAGTGGAAAAGAAAACTGCAAAACGTAAAGGACTAGTTAGATAAAAATTTGATATGTAGCATTAGCAACTAGAATGTAGATTTATAACAGATTTGGACCGAAATCCGTTAGGGAAATTCATCGCTTTCCTTCTGTACTTTTGCAAGCACATAAATGTTTAATTCAAAACTCTAATAGCTTAGGTAAACAATATTTTGTCCACAGCTATAATACATAAATTGTAGAACTTCGTAATTGTTTCATATAAGTCAAACGTCGATAGTTCTGCATGTAGATAAAAGCAATGCCTTAAATAAATGAACATTTTTATATGTGATTCTGGTTACAATTGCAGCTCCATGTCGTATTGATTCCAATATATATATAGTTAATTTTCGGGTAATAGAGTTTTCCACATGCCAGCCATTATTCGCCCAACATTGATCGCTAGATGCACGCAAAATATCGATATTTTATAAATAGTGTTGCCAGCGTCATGCAATTAATAAACAAGGACTGATTTTCTATATTATTCTATGGAACATACAATTCTGAAGGGTTGGACTTTGAATATTCGTGGCATTCACGCCACTGCTCAAAATTTATAATTTTATGCAGGATGGTGGAAGTGAACGCCTTTATTAAAGAGTACAGAAAGTTTTGGGAAGACTAATATGAGACTAGTGTACAGCCAACCATTCCGCTAACACTGAACAAAGCAGTATCGACAGCGACTACTTTGAAACTGTTGGGCGAAATTTTTGGAGTATCCTGTTGAATTCTATTTCAATTATTTTATTGATGGCAGAATCTCGAATTCGGCAATCGTAAGACAATAACTAATATACTAAAAACCATGGAATGCTACTGGTTTATTTTGCGTAGAGCAGTATTCCATTATGTAAATTTGAGTTTAAAATATTCAGATATCCTCATCTTTCGAAAAGGAATGGAATAAGGAAAGCAAATGTAAAAAGTGAGATTAACCATAAATTTAATTATATAACACATGGAATTAATTATGAGGTTAAAAAAATACATAAATCTAAATTTCTGTAATTCATTTACAGAAATAATTCAATTTTATATTCAGTTAAGATTCTTATTTATGTGTGTTAAAATAATTATCCGTAGCCTGGTTGGCAGAGCGCCAGTCTCGTAACCGAAAGGTAGAGAGTTCTGTCCTCGTCTCTGCCAAAGACCGCCGTGTTGGCTAATAGCAGTTGGAGCACGTCAAATATATCGTGCCTGCAAAGTCCTCCAAGTTCCCCTAAGAAATTATACCTTTGGTGGTGCTGAATCAGGGATGAGTCGGTCTCAGATTTGGGTCTAAGTTTTGACTAGCGGATGGATGAAAGAGTGTATGAATGAATTCGACCACCCCCTAAAAAGGGCTGTGTCGTGTGTGTTCAAGCAAAGTCGCACTTTCACCTTAAAGGTGCTTGTTAACAACGAAAGGCGCACGCTCCTGGCTTAATTCGAAAAAGCTTGATCTCATTCGGCTTTGTATGACCAAGTGGCATTAGACCGACCCGAAAATATTAACCCGAACTCAGACGTAGGCACACTTAGAATACGTTCATAGCATTCAAGCAACATGTATATATACAAAATACAAAAGGATATTGAAAGTAAAAAGCAATTAATAAAAAATATTCAAATAAAAATAATCATATAAATAATTAAGATGTTCAAATCAATTTTGAAATGTTAATTATTGCCATGCATACAACAACACTGAAAAGGGGATATCAGTCATCTTCTGGGGTCAAGTTAACGGAAAGACGATTTTGGATTCCAAGTATGCTAGGAAGATGATAGAATACATTCTGTTGCCAATGTAATTTTTGAAAGTTGTTCTTCCACTGCTGCAATTCGACGCGATGACCTAAACAAATTTTTGAAATTATTTGTTACAAGACTCATTATTCAGTTAATATGCATTAAGTATGCAACAGAACTATATAAAACTATTTGAAAATTTAATAAATGAGAGCAAATTCTCTAAAACATTTACACAAAAATATTATGAATTGAAAATATTAAAATCGAGATCCCTCAAAAATTTTTCGTATATTCTCTTATAAATGTGCCATTCTCTGCACCGTCACATATATTTGTATACTTGGGCAATGTCGTCTTGAATGCAGCAAGTGCTCATGTTTTTATTTCTAGAGTCTCACTTTTGAGAATTGTACGCTTCGTAATTTAAAAAAGAAAATTGTTACTTGTTACTAATTGCATGGCATTGTTGAACAATATTTAAGAAATATTCTTTACTCTGAATACAGTGAGTAATCTTAGACGATTAATCGCTGAAATGAAGGAAATACAAGTATCCAAAAATCGAATAAATATTTTTTGTACTTTTTGGGGGCCAGTTTTAATCAAAATTTGACATAGAATCAGAATTGGTGCTTGAAGACCATATATGAAATATTATTTATTTACATCATTGCTTTTACCTGCATGCGAAAATACAGACTTTTGACAGATTGGCTCAAAATTTGATAATAATATGCAATTTAGAAGCTAAAATTGTGCGCCAAATTTTATTTATATAAGTGGTTAGAATTTTGAATTATCATGTTTACGTGCTTGCAAAAGTACAGATCGGCAGATGAAGAATCCTCTGATGTATTTCGTTCAAAATTTGTTATAAATGTACATTCTAATTATTAAGCTTATGTGCCAAATTTTATCAATTTAGTTCTATAAGTTTGCAGTAATCTTTTCCACACCAACCAGAGCAACTCCACAGATAGGCGTCCTCTGAATAGGTTTTTGTCCTAAATTTCAAAGAAACCTACTTATTTGGATCTAATTCCATATTCCAAATTTCATCTGTCTAGCTCAAAGCATTTTTGAATTATTGCATTGTAGACAGACATAATTTCAAATATGTATTTTTCGGTCTATAAAATGCCTAAAACGTGAAAATCGTCAAATTTTCAATGTTTTTTTTTTTTTTTTTTTATTTATTTTTTTTTATTGACAAGTACGAAATTTTCTCTTTTAGTACTTCGTGTATGGGAAAATAAAAATTGCTTTAAAATTTCATCAGATATCTTTTTTTTTTTTTTTTGTATTTGAAAAAAAAGTAGTCTCTTCAAATCTAGTCTTTCGCTATGAGATGTTTGATGGTTTGCTTTCCATAAAATTAAAATTCCCCAGGTTAAACGAATATAATATTACATTATTTAATTAATTATTAATAATATTATTATTTATCATGGAATATTTTGACATGATTTTATATTAAAATCATGCGAAGCATAAAAGTTTATAATTGTTTTTATTAATTCGTACTTCTATGGTAATAATTTCAAGGTTCGGATAATCTTTTTTGCTATGAATAATTCTACCAGACATAATTTCAGACAGTTTCTGATAAATATGCCATCTAACCTACTGCTGAAATGGTTATGACTTTCTAAGCAAAATTCTCGAAAATCCAAAAATGGAATTTCTGGAACGATGGTTGAACAACATCTGTTTATTTTTAAGCTTGACAATTTCACTGGTGAAATTACATTCTGACTGGAGAATTTCTTATTTCTGTTATAAATAAATTTTCTTTTTGAAAAAAAAAATGTGTCGATTAAATTTCTGTTGTAACAACGAAATGACAAGCTGTTTGAAAGAGAAATAAATTAAAGCAATGAGGTAGAAAAAAAAAAACTTGAAAAAATGGGGGGAAAGTCTAAAAGCAAAAACTGGAAAAAGCCAAATGAGATTTTAGTCTAATGTCATAGTCTCCTGTTTATTTTCTTTCCCTACATCTTCACACATTTCAATGTCTGATATTTTCTCGATATTCTTTTTACGCGAGGGAGGTATGTTGGAGTGACCACTTTGTGAAATTACTTTGTGCTTACACTTAGTAAGATGCAATTAATAGATTTATGAAGTATGTCTGCGAAAGTAGCGATTTGTTTTTCAAATATTTTTGTGCATCATTTCTCTAAATGATTCTAAACTTTCATTAATGGTGCTTTTCAATAGCTGTTGGCAGAATTTTAGTTGTCTCGGAATATATGATATTCGAGAAACTCCTGGCGTTTCCCCTATATTCGTATTGCTTTTTCCATTTATTCGCTTAAGTTTCTGATTCAAATTGGAAATTATGTTTTCAAATTTAAGGTATTACTCTCTTTGAAATGGTTCTTCTTCTTAGATTTACGAAAGTAAATTAGTAATGGGGGAAGATATTTCTTCCATACAGACTGGTACAGATATATTTACGTATAACCAATGGATTAGAAACTTTGAAAGCTGCAGAAAACAATTTTGATTCCTCAAATAGTAATAAGTGCGTAAAGTTTTTCGAACGAACCACAATCTAGAGATCGACCGTTTGTATGTCAACCTTTTTGAGTCCAATCACAGGCTCTCCTTCTCAGTCTTTGTTGTGATTGGTTAAAAGATACGTTTTTATTTACATTAGAGATGGAAAGAAAAAAGCGGATTTTATATTACTGAATTTGGGATTATAGCCTTTGTCGCTCCATATCCCATGATATTTAATATTTACATTCAAGATTATATTACTGAATTATTGTTTATCCAAATAAGTGTGAAATGATACACGAGAATGTTTTTTCATTCATACTTTCAATCTTATAACATGCATTTTCAAAATTAAATACATGCTGTCAATGACAATTTTAGAAGTTTTAGCGAATATAAACAGCAATAAGTTGAGTATAAGCATTGAATGCCATTGTACACCTAGCTTTCAAAGTGGCTTTAAGAAAACAATTACAATTGTTAAGTAATATTTAATTCTATGTAGTAAATAAAAAAAATTTCAATTGAATTTCTGTCTGTTTTAAAGAGCTATTTAATATATATTGCAAACAGTTTACTTTTTAAAAATTCCCTTAACCTCCTTTTGACGAACACAAATTGTTTTATGTCTTTTTTTATTTTATTTAAATTGATATTAATATAATTATTTGTATTGAAATTAGACATAATTTGCTAATAATTTAATTTAAAGTTAAGAAGCATATTATGTTTACATATTTTATTATATTTGCTATAAGTTATATTTTAAAGATTTTTAATTTTAAAATTATTAAAACAGAAAAAGAAACTCAACAGATAAAAAAAGGAAATAATTGCTGTAACTTCTAAATACTCGTAATTATCATGCAATATGTATTGGACTGTACAATATAGAAATAGCAGGTCTTGTTTCATACCAACTTTAAAAGAATTAACTAAAATTTATAGAAACATTCTGCATTTGGAACAACTTTGATATACACCCCCAAAAATTACGCGCCAAATCTGGCACTCCCTACGGACTTTTTAGGGTTGCTTTTTAGGTAGGATTAATTATTTGTGTTTCGCGAGAATCCATCTTGGCGAGAAAAAAAAGCGCCAAAAGCAGGTATTTTGCTTGGCGAGAAAAAAAAGTCGCCAAATTTCCAATTTGGGGGTGTATATCAAAGTTGTTCCCTGCATTTTTATTGGATTTATTACTTTTAAAGTTTTCTTTATAATACTGTTGGTGTGCAGATATAATTATTATTAAAATAGATTTTTTTTAAATAAAGGATCTTTTTTCATGAAATTCGGTTGCCAGTGTATTCAGATATTGAGTGTTCAGCTTTTTTCTCTGTGTCTTGAAAAATTTTTTAAATATTACATTAGAACTGATGATTTAATATTAGATTTCTTCTTTTCATTTTTATATGGTTGTCTTATATTATGAACATGAATGTTATTGAAATATGTTGTTTGTATTAAATATAACACCCAAGCTTCACCACAACCTTTATAAATTATCTTGCTAAATAATCACTTGAACAATTATTAAAAAAACAAATAACATACTATGCATAGAAGAAAATTACTGCATGTAGTGATGTTTGAAAGTAAAATAACAGTACTTATGATTTGTGTAGAATAGAACTTGTGATATTAAATCAGAATAAATCAGTACTTTGCACTTTCTTTTTGTTTCTTATTTTAATTCCTTTTAAATAGATAAAGAAAATTAATGTATAAGATAAATTTTTTTAATACTTCAAATGAAGGGTTTGTGCTTTAATAATTCTTAGTATTTTGAAAAGGTTTCCTATTCTTTCTTCTCGTGTCTAACTTCCTATTTAATTTTAAAATATTATAAAACTCATTTCTTGTTTGATTGAATTGGCTGATGAATTATGTTGCCTAGAAACAAAATACTATATTGAATAAAATGTCTATACTTATATTAATTTTGTAAATAATAAATATGTGGGTGCAAAAGATTTGTATTATAAATTATGCTAATAAACTAGCCTGTCCTTTTCATATACCCAGATAAAGTTCAGGCAAATTGTAAATATTTAATGTTTTCAAGTGAATTACTAATAAAAATTCGCCATTTTACATTGGTAATGTTTTAAACTGAATCACTGGTCCTTTAAATAGCAATATAGTTCTTCCTTTAGTCAAAAGCTTGTGCGCTGAAACAATTTTTAATAAAATTACATGTATATAATAGCCTTTCCTTAGACAAAAAGTGATATTCTAGTTTTGATAACATTGCCATTTCTTAAAAATATTGGTGATAGTCCTAAACTCATATAATATTATAAAACTATTGTAAATTAAAAGCATGGTTTTATTAATTAAATTGCAAGTTGTTCAATGTTATTTTTAAATGTTTAACTGAAATGAATAAAAATGTTGTATTACAAAGGAATTTAAATGTTATCAATTACATCAGTTATTTTCAAACATGACTATATTGCTTGAAGCTTTATTTAAAAAAATTCTTATATTTCTTTAATTATTGTACACCTTAAAAAGTTGACTTCCCCCATGAAGTAGATTTAAATGTTCATATTGCTAGGAGTTGCCCACACTTATATTGTCTCACTTAAATTTCTTTTTCATGTGTGTTAATAGTTATAAATCTCAAGATCAGCTAAATAATATGAATGTTAAAAATCAATCCTTTACATCATATATTTGATAATAATTTTTAAAAATAATTCTTGTCCTGTTTATTGAATAAAAGCATTTGTACAGAGAGGAAGAGAATAAATAGATGGTGTTTGAAATCATCATAATGTGCATTAATTTTATTTTATGTATTATTTAATTTTAAACTGTGAATTTTAAAATGCATAAAATATTATTTTGCAACAATGAGATATGAATTTTAAGGGAAGTTTATGCAAACATTTTTTAGAAAAATATCAAAATTAATATAAATGAGCCGTTTGCTGAGAAATGTAAATAATGAAAAAAAAAAAGTATGCCAAATGATTTAATGGTTTAAAACACTTTTTTCTTTTTTTAGAAAATCATACAATTATTTTTTTAAAGGCTAAATTAAAAAATTTTTTTTAAAAAGATCTTCAAGGAAATGATAAGATTAGAGAAATTTTATTTCTACCATCTGGGATTAAGTTTTCCTAAAAGTTAAATATTTTATGAAACTGTCTTAATGATTTCCTCAACAAAATAATTTTACTTTACTAAGCATTTATGACATGAAATTTATGCATACCATTCTGTAGTTCATTTTTTATTAACAGCATATTTCTGCTTTTTATTATTTTTTAAACATTTAATTAAGTTATGAAAATAAATGTCAACTTTTTTTTACTTTTGCTTGACTTCATCTTGCAATTTCTGAAATAATTATTGCAAAAAAAAGTATCATTTATGCCAGTTTAAGGTGTAAATCCTTATTTATGATTTTGTAATTTAGATCTGTTATATGTAATAAATACATTATTAAATCAATTAATTTTTTCCGAAGGTTTTGGATTAAATATCATAGGATGGAATCATTGATTTATAAAATATCCTTGTTTGTTTAAGGTAACTTTACATTACTGTGGGTCCTTTTCTTACCGCTGAAGAAGATAGCAATTTTCAGATTCTTCAACCATATTTGTTATACTTAATTTCAGTGAAATTATTAGCTATAATTTCATCTTTATGATTCCCTATAATTATCACATTTTAAGAAATGTTATTTTAAGATTTTTCATATAATTTGTCTATTGTGTGCATGGATCTTTCTAATGAAGACAAGTCAACTTAGAACTTCTGAAATAGTTACTGAACACAAATGTTTTGTATGGGAATTTAAAGTGAAAATACTTAATTTTTCAAAGATGCTGGTCTGAACACAGCAGGCTACATTGTTTAATTTTCATAGATTTTAAAATTAACTGAGTCCTTTTCTCAACTATGAAGGATATCTAGTTACCTTTGGGAACCATCTGGTTTCCCAGGAATTTTTGTTGTATTTAAGTTTATTTAAATCATATAAACGTTGCCATTGGTGAACATTTTACTTTATCTAATAACAGTTTACCTAGTTTGAAACATGATGATAAAAGTCATATCATGGCTGTCTACTGTTCTGAAAATATCGCAAAATATATTGATATTGCAAGATATATGAATAGACACAATTCAAAAATAGAATTAAAAAAAAAAACTCTAAAATGTAGGAGTAGCTCAAAATATTTGCATACATTGTATATTTTGAATTAGTTTTAAAAAATGAACTAATGGCATTTCAATTTTCTATTATAGATACATTATTGAATAATTGAATATATATATATGAAAATAAACTGAATATGTGAATAAAAATATTAATAGTTATGCAACTATTAAAAAAATTTTAAGGTGTTATTTGGGAAGGGGGAGGACTCGCAGATCACAATGCAATATAAAAATCAATATTACACTAAGATGCAAATGAATAAGTTATTGGCATATCCATTCAAGAAGATCTATCACAGCTGTGATGCATGAAAATAACTGCTATCACAGATGAACAGATCATCTAGTTTGCCACTGCCAGCTGGATTTTCTTCCTTAGCAAATCTTCCATTTTCTTACCCAATATTTTCAAGATGAATATTATTAAACATCAATACTGCAATATTACATCCATTTTTGAGCATGAGATATTTAGAAAACAAAGATATAATCACTGGAAAAACAGACAAACATATTATAGGAGCCACAATGAAAAAATAAATGGCTAAAAATTAAGTATTGTAACTTATAAACAGATGACCTTTTAATAAAATAACTGTGAATCAGGTAAATATGATACATTCTATTTTGTTGAATTAGAAAGAAAACTACATAACAAATAAATTTATTATGAATGATTGCAGACAACCAAACTAAATATTTATCTTTAGATTGAATAATATTAGGAATAAACAAAGCTACAAGGTAATGAGAAGTACATAAATGCTATTAAAGTAAATGCAAATATAAATCACAACTTAAAAATAAAATAATTTTTTTTAATTAAAATTATTACAAAATGACCTGGTTACAATGCATTTCACTTCATGAAACAAGAGGATTGTCATAAACAGCAGCTAAAAATAAAATGGGAAAACTCAATTATAAATACTGCCATTTATTTCTCGCACTGCTATGCAAAAAGATTTATTAAAAGGAAAGACATAATTGCTGATAAAATTAATCTAAAAGCAGAAGAGATTCGTATAAAATTTGAGTCAGATATTTTAAATTGAATTATTGATTCAAATGATTTTAAAATCTCTTTTTTAAACTTGCATAAAATAAGTAGATGTATTAATGTTTTCAATTGTGCATACTGTGAGTTTCTAGCAAGTTTCTCTGAACCCATATGATTTAATAATCATAATAGAAATTTTACAGCACTAGATTGGCTATTAAAAATCATTGGAAACTATGTAAAATTATACACAAAAAATAACTGTAAGCTTACTTTTAATCTTATGTATCAAATGTATAATAAATATGTTGAAATAGTCATCGACATATATTTATTGTCAATATTTCTTCCTGAGAACCATAGCAAATTTTAATATAATTTCTTCCTGAGAACCATAGTAAATTTTAATATAATTTCTTCCTGAGAACCATAGTAAATTTCAAGATTTGAATTTACATTCTTACTATAAGACAAATAAATACATGTGTCATACACAACCTTTAAACAATTTTTATATTTATTATTTATAAAAAATAAAATATGCACTGTTTTTAAATAAATCCAAAAATTATGTTATGATGAAAAAAATGTAACTATAGTCTAAAATATATAAACAAACATTAATTTATTTACAAGTTATTGAATAAATTACATATATAAATTAAGTATTTGGATATTAACTGCATGTTGTAGATGAATATAGTCAAGATTTAACTATGAAAAATTTATTTGCAATGATCCTTGACAATTAATAGTTAGAATGCAGCAAATACAACTAAAAACTTCAGTTTTCTTCAAACCTTATGATTTTTTTTGCATTTTATTTATTATTGATATTTATAATTGAAGGAAAATGATATATACAATTATTTGGGTATTTATTTGAATCATTGAGTACAATCATTTCAAAATATTTAGAGAATATCCATTCAGAATTGGGTATAAAACATTTCATGACAATCAAAGACATTTGCTTTAATAATACTCCAACATTATTTAGGAAATACATGCTCAAATTATTCAGTTGATTTAAAATGTAAAATGCATAATAAAAAATTAATGTGCATGTAAAAAGATTGTTCGATATCATTTTGCTTGTATTTCATAAGAAAGAATCACACAAAAAGTTCAGTCTTTCAATGCTTCTTCTATAATTATTTCACTCAAACAAATATTTTACCTTTCTTTTAATTCAGTCTACTTATTTTGAACTCATTATGCAAAAAACTGTATAGTTAATTTTATAAAGTACAAAAATTGTTAATTTTCCTGATGAAATTAACCATAAAATTAAATTCAATAGAGTAAAAAATTTAAAACAAGAGAAATAAACGACAAATTTGGAATTTGCAAAGTCTAACAGAGCAAAAGAAAGTGAATAATATTTATATACAGTTGAAGAGAATTAGACATTAAAAGAGAACACATGGTGATTGGTGAAAATAGTATGCACTTCTGAAGGTGGAATATTTTAAGACAATACTTTCTGAAAGTTAATTCAGTCTTGATTAGAAAGTTGCCATGCGAGTCCATGATTAGCTAACAAAAAGATAAAGATATAGAATGAATTACAATTTCTTGATACTTATTTGCTATCACAAATTTTCTATCATGAGTAAATAAGGAAATAAAATGCATGCAATAAGTTTCCGCCATAAATAAACATAACAATGAATTTTTTTTACCCATATTCATCTATTATCCTGAATGTATAAAAACTTGTTCAAAAAGTATATTATATACCATAATTAAAACTCAGCAGAAATATTATAGTGGAATTTAAAAAGAAACTAGAATATTCTTATATGATAACCAAAATAAATTATACCCACAACAATGCTTGGCAAAAGGATCTCGAAGTGTAAACAGCAATATGTGGGCAAATCGTCAGGCTCATGTCAACCTTTAGGAGTCCAATCACAGCAAACTTAACATTAACCTGATGCTACAAGCCTGATTTGTAAGATGCGCTGTGATTGTACTCATTTAGGTTGACATACAAACGGCCGATCTCTAGAAAGTGTCAATTTCAAGTTTTTTTCATAGTCCAGTTTCAAGCTTGCAAATGCATCTGGCAACACAATCAAGAAAAATCGAAGCGTGCATTTGTTTTCTTTTGGTTTCGGGTGTAGTAGTTAAATTTACGTGAATACTTTCTCTAAAATGTATAAAAAATTATTAGATGGAAAGTTATCAGTTTATCAGACAAATTAAGCAGTGTAATTATGGAGATGTATGGCTTGTGAAATGTTTCAAAACAAGAAAAAAAGTGAGAGAAACAAAATTTGTTCATAAATTATTTAATTTACGAAAAATCGATATTTGTTATAATACGGTTTTTCTTAGTCATTAATATTTATTATGACTGCTAATGGCAAAAAAAATCCATGTTACATTTTTAAAGGATGGTGTCAAATATAAAGTAAATTCGAAAAAAATATTTTTATTTGTATTTAAATAGCTACTTTTCGTAATTTTTTTATATAATTAGTGCTCATTCTTTTTGGTAATTTGTGGAAAAATAATAATTACTTTTGAATATAAAAAATGAATGGAAATCATATTATTTGTTAATATTTTTTAATATTAAATAAATATGATTCTGTTTTATTAGATCTCCTTCTCCAAAATGATTGAACATTTGAATTAATCTTTGTAAAAGCGATTATTAAAAAAATTGATTATATTTATTGAATATAATGTCAATTAATTATTGCATGTTTCACAAACTGAGAATTTTGTTGTAGTGAAATAGGGATTATTAGTGATTGCAGCCTTTTCTCTTCAAAGAAATTAATATTAAACCATAGTGCTGGAACTAAGTATTGACAATTTTATTTATTTATATCCATCTGTGTTAATCAGAGAATTTGTTTTTATTTCAGTATGTTTTGAAACGCATTGACTTACATCGAGCCTCAAAGAGAGACCAACGAGCAGCCTATTTAGAAGCCAAGTTTCTATCAACATTGAAACATCCTAATATTGTCAGCTATTTAGATTCATTTTATAATAGCAGAGGAAATCTCTTCATAGTTATGGGTTACTGTGAATATGGAGATTTTCATTCATTCATCAAAAATAGAAATGGTGCCTATTTTGAAGAGAAGGAAATTGTGAATTGGTTTATTCAGATGTGCATGGGTTTGAAGGTATTGTTTGATTAAATATTCTGTAAAACTTATAATTGAATGTTTCAAACTAAATATTTGTTTCATCATGTTTCAAATAACATTATGAAGATTTACATTTATAAATTTTTAATGGAATTATTTTTTTTTTTCAAATCTTACTTTTTAAAAATATATATGTAAAGCAGTGTTGTAATATCTGTTATATATAAAATTATTTGCCTTTTCAGTTCAATAACAATGCTTGTTGTCATAAAAATTCGTTATACTATCATACACTATTTTATAAATTTTTGTTTTGAGAGTGTTATTTTTATGTAAATATATTGCTTCTTATATAACAATTTATTGATGTCATCATCTAATTATGAATGTTATGATTTAATCAAAATTGATAACATTATGAAACAAAAAATGTAAAATTTCATTGTTTAATGTAGTTTTATATTTTCGGTTCTTGCTTTGAAGTTTTTATAGATTCCATATTTTGTTTGTTACACAGTTATTTACATTTGGCTTTTTATTCTGCTATAGTTCTTTACATACCTGTGAAACTAAACATTTTCTTCTTATTCCATATGTATATACTAAAAAGTATATTAATTATGCTTATGCACTCATGAAATATTTGATATTTGCAATGTAGTCATTATATTATATGATTTTTTAATGTTACTTTATTATTAAGTAAAAGATCTTTTCAGAACTTATGGAGCTAAATAGGGCTTTAAATAGGCTTCTATTTCATAATTAGACAGTAGTTGATTGGTTATTTTCCTTGACGAAATTAAGATTAATGCAAAACATTTGTTACTAAAAGAGTGATCTTGAATAAATTAAAAAGAAGTAGAGAAAATGACACAGAAATTTCAAATCATAAAATAAGCATTTAATTTACACATTTTTTTATTTAAAAAATGCCTATATTAATTATGTTCAAAATATATATGAGTAAAAATTGTAGTTTCAAAATGATGGATCAAAAGGAAAGCACTTTGTTAATGAATTAAATTACTTAAAATCAAAAACAGGAACGTTGAAAAGATTTCTAATTTGCATAAGTGTGAACAAACTATTTGAAAGGGCTGAAAATAAAAAATCTTCCATATATAGTAAAATTGCGTAATTTTTAGGTATTGATGTATTAAGAAGACAACTGAAAATGTAAATATAAAATATTAATTAATGGTGAACTATTTCCAATTCATTTGTTAAATATAAACATTTGTTGATTTATATCAATCTTTTACATTTCATCTTTTATTACATCAGACTTGGATGTCACCATTAAGAATAAATTCTAACTTTATTAACTGAAAGATGGATGTAATAGGATTTCCTTAGTTCCTCCTTATAAACATTTGTATGTAAACAAAAAAGTAATATATTTAAATGCTAGTAGTGAAATTATTTTATTTAAATTTATTATTTATATTTTTGACTAAAATATTTAATTTGATAATTTTCAAATTATATTAAGATGTTCTTGAATGTTGTAGATTTTTCTTTTCTCATAAAGGTAGAAAACTTGCAATTTCTGTTTGAAAATTCATAGTTATGTATGAATGACATTCTTAAAATGCTATGCATACATTATATATTCATCAAAATATGATATTTTATTAATTCTCCTGTTATGTTTTAGTATTAAATTATTTTAAACTATTGTAAATCACCAAAATATTGACACATTACCAGCAAAAAACATATTGAGCTAATTTGTCATTTTATCTATTCTGTTTCTTTATCTATATATGCAAATATGTGCTTATATATTCTTAAATATTTTCATTTTACAGTTATTTTATGTATTTGTAGATATTTTCTTTTGTGATTTTTCAATGTACATTTTTAATGTTATTTTTTTGTTTATATTATAGTATCTTCATGACAAAGGAATTCTTCACAGGGATTTGAAAACACAAAATATATTTCTGACAAATAATAAGATAATTAAAATTGGTGACCTTGGTATTGCACAAGTTTTAAAAACAGCTGAAGAGATGACAACTAATTTCATCAAGACACCTTATTATATGAATCCTGAAGTCATTAATGGCAAAGCTTACAACCAAAAGGTATTTGTGGAAATAAATTAATATTGATGAATTATTTCTGCTCTGAAATAAAATTCGTATAAAGTATTTTATTAATCATTATAGTAAAAATATCTATAATTATAACATTATTATGCATTATATTGTGAAACTAAATGATATCTAGAGCAATATAAATTTTTATTTTGCCCATCTTCTTTCTTATATTTGTCTGAAATTTTATGTGTACAAAAGTATTTTATTGTCATAATATACTTTGAGATTGGTACTTTAAGCAACGGATGATGTAGCCCCTTCTCCCTCTTTTCATCTTCATTTCTGCTGTTCTATGTGTGTGTATCCTTGTTTAGACTTTTCAACTGAAAAAACAAATTATAACTGAAGTTATATGACAACATTCGGAACAAAATTTGGAGCATATACAATAAAATTTGGATTAACAAATTATTCAGTGTCCTTTATTTTATATCCAGTGTTATAGAACATCTGTGGTTGGATTTTGCCAAGATATATTCATGAATACAACTTTTTTCGTTATATTTTCTATGCTTTTTTTTTCTAAGTATTCCTAGTTAGTGTCTAACAGCAAGATTGACATAATTTTAATAATCATTGAGGCAGTCACATTTAATATTCAATTAATAAAACATTCTATTTCTAATTAGATTGATCATTTTATTTTTGAAAAACAAGATTATCAATATGTTAAAAAGATTAATTTCTCTTTTTTTTAAAATAAAATCTTCAGTATAAAAATTATTATACATTATTCTATTTCAATCCAAGGGTTTCCCAAACTTGATTAATTGGAATGCTGATTCACGTAATAATAATGGTAGTTACAGCCCTGGGCAAATTACTTCAAACCAGCTTTAAAAAAATAACTTAATTTTTTAATGCAATGTGCATCTTATTAAATTGTCTTTCAATTAATACCTAATTTTATGGCATTGCTTGAGAAATAAATAATATTATAAACCATCAAGTCTCAAAAATCCATTTTAATTAAAACCCACAATTTCAACCATTAGTTTATTAATTTATATTATTGATTAATTATTAAATTTCCATTAAAATAACATTTATCAGATATTAGAATTTTTTTTGGGTCATTTTGATGTTTGTATATTTTGATGACATTTTTGTGGCATTGCATTCATAATAGTTATGTTTTAGACTGATGTCTGGGCTCTTGGATCTTGCATGTATGAAATTGCAGCACTAGAACCTGTATTTGTTGCTCAAGACATGCACACATTAATAAAGAATGTAGTTAAAGGAAAGGTAAATTAAAATTTATTTAAAGCAATTTTTTTAATTATCTTATTTTTGTTTTAAAAAAACTTGTTAATAATTACAGTGATTATTAAACCTTTTGCATTTTGTATGCTTGTATTTTTATAAATTTATCATTGAAAAAAATAAAATAACAATAAAAATTTCATTATTATTCTTAAACCATAAAACATTTATTTCAAATTCGCTTGATAGTTTGTGTTTTTTTTAACTATAAAACATATATTGACGAATATAATCATTGAGTCTGATCATTTTTTTATAACAAAATTAAAATTCTTTCTTTAAATATGTATGTGGTGGTATAAGTTTATTCTGGCTTGCCTTATTTTTATAGGTATTTTTATTTTTTCTTATTCAAACATTACAAAATAATTATTTAAAAGTGGAAAATGATGTAATGGCAAATATATCAAATTGGATTTCTTTCTTTTTGGTTGTAAAGAAATAGCAGTACTAATTAATTTTTATAAGCTTTGTAGATTTACCTTTTTATTACTGTTTTTGGAAAAGATTTAATGTTACATTATGTCATTTGAATATTCAGTGAATGAGTGTGCAAAGTTTGTTATGATAATCATTTTTCTAATATTTTCCACAGTAAGTTTTTATTATGAAATATAATTCATTAATTATTGTTTCACACTCATTTCTTGCCTATATTTAGCTCCAGCTAATAATATTTAAGAGTAAATAATACATAAGGTATAGCTTTATTTCCCTTTTCTGGCATTATATTTAGTATTAAATGTAAAATAAAAATACTAATATTTGCTTAGTGTGCCCTAAGAGAGATACCCATAGTAACTAAACCCCTTGCCATTCTCTTTCATTTTAGTTTCACAGTATGTAACATCCCCCCCCCACTCACCCTTGATTTTCTGTATTAGCTCAACTGATGCTACAATATCCTTTGCAATTGTTTTTGTTTAAAATTATTTGATGTATTTTGGAACTATGCTAGGCATTCATGGCCACATTCAAGGCTCTCAATTTTACTCAGGTTAAAGTGGAAAATGCCTTCATTAAAGAATGCACAAAAACTTATTGGAGAAATTACTCCTTCTGGCTTCTATCAGTGCTTTTGTATTAAGTGGAACATAATACACTAAACAGACATTAAAATCCTTGTTTGATTCTAAAACACAGTATAAATTAACATTGAATATTGATCTTGAAAATTCTATAAAATAATTTTATGTTGCTCATATTTCTAAAACCAATCGCCCATGTTCAAATTTCTAGAATTTCAAAATATAGTAATATTTTCTTTTATCAGTGTATTATAAAAGTCTGTATACACTGTTTGAATCATTTTTTAATATTTTCTTTATTATCTTATTTGCAGATACCTTCAATTCCAGCCTTATACTCTGCAGAGTTTTTCAAAATCATTTTGTCTATGCTTAGTCCAGATCCTGATAAAAGGCCAAGCATTACAGAACTATTGTTAAATGAATTTGTTAGGAAATTCATCATACTCTCTCTCAATGAATTACCTACTACGTGAGTCAGTTCCTATTTGTTTATTTTATGGTGCTTTAACTTTTGAAAAATTTTTTTAAACCTGGAAGAATGCACATTTGGCCACCAAATCTTTAAAAACGTATTTAAAAAATTTAGTTTTTGGTTGAAAACTCACCTTTGGCCAGCTTCACAATTCCAGCACTTAAAGTATTTTGGAAGCTGGCCATGGCCATTTCAGAAATGTCTTCTATTTTCTTATGTCAGACAGTAGATGTCCTAGCCTCTGAAGCTTAATTTTCAGAGTTGGATTTTATAGAATAATTTCACAAATAAGTTTTATTTCAAATTTAGAAATTTAATTTCTAAAAGCTATATATAAATTAATTTCAACTATTTTTTTTTCTTCTTTTTTGTTCAATTGTTAAAGTTGGCTAATTTCTAAATTGTTAAAACTTTATGCTTGAGATATTTTATGTGAATTACTTCTTTATGTGAGTTATATTTTATATTATGTAAGGGCTCTCATATAATTCATATTTTCTTTTGCTTAAATGTAATCTTCTTTGTTTTTTGATTTAAAAAAAGTTATGGGGACCTTTTATAAATATAAGGGACCCGTAGTTTTATGGATTAAAGTTGTGTAAATGTATCTCGTTTTAAAAATCAAACAACCAGCTTTGTTTTGTGTGAAGAGCATGAATGAAGTATTATACAGCTAGCTCACTCATTTATATTGACTAATAAAATACATCAATTCAGTTTTGCTTTGTATAAAATTATATTTTTAATCAAATAGTAATTTGTCTAAATTTTAGAATGAATACAAATTCACTTGTTACGTTACATTCCTTTTCCTTCATAATAGTACTTATCCAGTGATAGGATTTAAAAAATTATTGCTGACTTTTTAAGTATAGTTTTCAGAACAATCTCAATATCGTGTCTGTAATCCATTTTTGTGTTTTAAATATCATTTAAAAAATATTACTATTATTATTTGCATATCAAGTTTCTTGCTTTATCATTTTTAACACAAGGTAATTATAATGAGCATTTTGTTATGTTCAAAGATTCTGCATTTATAACATCAGAAATAAAATTGATATGAAATACAGAATAGAATTTATTGAAGACTGTTAAAAAAGACCTTTAATGACTGAATTGCAAATAGCTGTTCTCTATGTTAACAAGAATGCACTTCGTTCTGCATAATAAATAAGTAAATTTTAAGGTTCATTAATCCGATCAAAAGTAAATTTGAATAATGAATAGTTAGAACCCACACCACACCCATTTTAAAACAATTTCTATATTTGCTGGTTTTGATTATATATATAACACAGAGTGAGCTTCATATATTTAAGTCCACACATTCAACATCCTTTTTAAAACTGGTGGATTCTAATGATTATAAAAATGTGTTACAGTTCAAGTGGCATGATTATGCACAGTGCTAAACAAAAATCTTGTCATCCAATTTGATATTTGGTACTAAGAACTTAGTTTAATTTTTGATGTAGCCAGTTTCTGCATTGTAAAACCATATTTTCTATTAAGAAATACACCAACTGAGCATGATTTAAAAAAAATTTTGATATTGCTGGGGGAAAAACCATTTTATAAATGCCTTAATATTAATTCTATTTGCAAGCAACATTTTATATATTATATTGCTTATAGAGTTCAACTTACAAATTAAAATTTTGATTTCCTTGATTATTTCAGTAACTGCAAAAATTGTCTGGTTCAGACTTTTTTTTTATGAGTACTAAATCAGTAAATTAGATTCATGGATTCATTTGATAAAAATGAAAACATTCTTTTTATCAGATACAAGAATTTACTTTTCCTTTACAGCAATCAATTGTCAATCTTAAACTAATTTTATCCGATAAAAAGAAAAAAAAAATTATAAATATTTTCTGATTGATGAGATTTCAAATAATAATCATAATTATCAACTAGTAAAAATAATTAATTCTGGCTTAAATTTTATTTTTTGATTACTAAGTGCACTCATCACATAGGATAGTGGCAGAATTGAAATTATAGAATTTTATCAATTAAAAAAAATTGGGGAGTTCATAAAAATATCTAAAATATTACAGGAAATTACCAATGAGATCATTTTACACAAATTACTTGCATGATTGGGAATCACTATGTCATTTTTTAAACTGCATTTTTATTTTACATTGCATTTTTGGGACTATTCATTAATTCTGTTTTCAATTTTAGGCTCAATGCTTCAAGTAGAGCTTGTAGTAGAAGTACTCCAAGTTTAGCAGATGGACACAGACCATTAAGTAGACTATTTGATGTAGGAAACAATAATTCAACCCAAAAAATTTGCAAAAGGAAAGAAAACGTAACAAATGCAGCCACAATCAGAACTGTTCCTGATTCAAATGGAAATGGTGATGGAAATGACAACAGTCAGTATCATGCAAATCATATACCGGTGTTGAATGCTAACAAAAATTTTGAAAGTAAAATGTCTGCTTCTAATGCAAATAACAATGCTTCAGCTAAGAAACCAGTTGCTGATCATCTTTGCAATCAATCAGAAGTCCTTTCTGTTACTTCGTCTAACAGCTCTAGAAGTACTCCAAATAGCAACATTCAAAAACATCGTAATGAAAAATCATTTAATTTGCTCAATAATCTTTGTTATACTATCAGACAATCAAGGCTTCAAAACTGGCAGCACACAAGAAATGAATTTTTTCCTGTCCTACCGAAAGTGAAACACTCATATGGTGATAGTCCACCTAAGTCTGCTGAAGAACTTTATTTTCATTCTAATAGAAATGAATTATTAAAAAGATGTTCTCTAAGTGCTTTTGAAATTCACTCACATAAAAGATTTGGAAATGCTGACAAACTACCTCAGATCACAACTGATGAACTTCAGATGTCTATGTTACCTGCTAGTGCAGTAGATAAAATAAATCTACCCATTCTAGAAAATTCTAATCTTTCATTTCATAATAATGATGATAAAATTATACCCTGGGAATGCACCACTAAAGATGATCATTTCGATAGATTATTGATACAGAATATTATGGAATGTAATGATGCAAAACAGGTATTTTTTCTTTCTTTATTTAAAAAATCTATAAATACTTCAATGCGTAGAATAGAAAGTCTTTATTTCATTGTGAACATAATTTTAGGATGAGATATCTTATTATTTTATTTAAATTTAATGGATTAGGTTGAGAATTATTCAGATGATATTGTAAGGTCACATTGAATGTCTGTTAATACTAAGAGAGTAACATTTTTGAAATCTATTCATAAAAAACTCAAAATATTTTGACACATTTCCTAGTTTTTATGATAATTTTTTTAAAATATATAATGGGGGAATTTTAAGCAAAATTCCTCAGATTTCTTTTAAGACTGTTAACTTTTTCCTTCCCTTTTAAGTAAGTAATAGAGATAAGAGGAAAGTAATAAAATTAAGAATGTTGATTTCAATCAAATGCAAAGCAATACAATATTTGAAGCAACCAATGATATTTCTAAAAATTGTTTTCACCTACTCATACATTTTAAATATATGTGTTATATCTGATACATATTTTAAAGTTTTTATGTATTGAACATGAGATTAATTTAAAGCACAATTTCCCTAATATTTTGAGTTCTTAGTATAAAATGATAATTTTTTTTTTTTTTTTTTTTTAATTTTCAGGATGGTTTTGCAAAGCCTACAAGACATCAGCTCAGAAAAGAAATATTAAAATTGGATGAAATTTCAAGTTCAACATCTGTAGTATGAGATTCCATAATCTGAGTCATAGAGAGACTGTCGCCATAGCAATATTTTATAGTCCAGGTCATTAAGTAAATTCATCATTTACTTTCTTTCTAGTCATTATAAGTGCACAAATTTGCTCTGAAAGGAATACTTTTTTTTCCCCTTTGTATACAATTTTTAAGGTCATGTTAATATGTATTTTCTCATGTTTAAAAATTGTTACAGCAATGTTTCTTCATCATTAGAATTTAAAAAAAAAAATGTCTTGCTCTCTTTCTGTTATATTTTAGATTTATTTGAATCTGCACACTCTTCCATTATTTACACTTTAGTGTTATATTTGAAACTGCTAGAATAAATTTAAAATTGAATCTGTGGTTGTGAATTTTTTTCATGCAATTCACTTTGCATTTTTAAAAAGTTGCTTTGAATTTTTGCTTTTAAATTAGCAAAAATTATTAAATATAACTTTATTAATAACATAATATTGATTTAGAATCTTAAATATCATGTTTATCAAATATTTTTAAATTTAAAATAAGTTATTACTTTGACTAATAAATATTGCATTACAACAAAATCAATTACCTTTGAAGTTTAGATTAGCTTTCTTGAAAACTGAGAATTTTTGATGAAAACTTAAATCACAATTCTGCTATGCATTATTTTTGTGCCTGTGTGTGTGCTTTTAATCAATTGTTGCTTGTATTGTAACATGCATTAATATTAATAATAGAAGTAAGCATAAATTGAAAATTTCTAATCAAGTACTATAACATGCATTAACTTTCAGAATTAATACAAATAAAACTAGTTTGTAGTTAGAATATATTCATTTAGTTGTGTTTATGCTGCTTCAAAAGATTTTATGAGTTTTCAAGAATCATATGAATGGGAGAATTATTGCAATAGTTATGCAATTAAAATTACACCTTTACTTTAGTACTATACTGTACAATTTATGTTTAACAATTTCCCAAGAGGAAAAAAAAGATAATATATTATTACCTGAATAAACAGATCAAGATTGCTGAATGAAATGTGGTTTATATTCTTCATATCAAGATTATAATAGAGATTCTAAAAGAATTCTCACGATTAATTGATTTTGGTATCCCAATAATTACTTTCTGAAAATGCAACTCCAATTACAAAGGGAAGTACCATATTTAATAGATCATGTATGTTATTGCATAACAAGTAACCAAAAAGTATTTTAAATAATGAAAGTAACAATGTCTTAAGCTTATACAAAACTTTTTTTTTAATATTAAAATCATAATTAGATTCTTCTTAGCAAAATGTTCCATTTTTTATTATAATTATTTTCAATTCAAATTTTTGTTTATGTGTTGAAATGATTCAAACTATATCAAAAAGCAGTTAATGAGATAAAATGTGCTGTACATTTTTGGGTAATATGTCTAAAATAAGTTCATACCTTTAATTTAGAAATATATTCTCTATATACGTAAAAAATTTAATCACAATCCATTTTTTTTTTCCTCCTTTATTCAAAAAATATGGCTCTGGATGAAAATAAAATTCCTAGATGATTAATGGAAATTAACAAAAATGATTCAAATTTAAAATTTCAATTAAAACTACGTTAAGAAAGGGAGTTTTATCTGCTCAAGAGAAGGAATAAAATCGAGAACATTGGGATTCTTCCATAAAATGCCTGCCATTGCAAAAGAAATAGCAGTCACTCCAACAGAAATTAATATTATTTGTTTCTTCTTGTTACATGTTGGTATGGTTTCTACTATAACATCAGCTGGGATATAGCGTCCTTGATCTTGAACCTAAATTATGAAGAAAAAATAAGAAATTAGTAAAAAAATTTTGTTAATTTACAATGCCATTTTTTTACTATGAAATATTCTCAGAAAAATTGCACCTACATAATCAACACAATATAACAGTTTAGTTTGGATACATAAAAACTCTATCCAGAAGAATAGATTAGAATAGATTTTGTAATTTTTGAGTCAAATGGTTATATGCAACATTGCTATATTAAATTTGTGAAAACTTTTGTATAACTTTTTTAATAACTTATTTTGTCTTGTCTTGATTCATTCCTATTCTAATAATGATGACAATACGTCAATTAAAATCATTGGAGTAATGTTTTCTAGGATATAAATTAGATTCATTGAGGCATAATTAAAACAAAACGTCACACTAATCCAGGTTTTTATAAAAATGTTTTACAGTTAAAATTTAAATATATATAGGAAGAATATTTATGTATAGTAAAAAAAAAGTTTGCCTGATTTTATAACCATAAGAAAATGATTATTAAATATCATCAAAACATTGATCTATATCTAAAGAAGTCATGAAATGCTTCTACATGCCTTTAATATAAATATATTTTACATAGATAAGAAAAAGTTAAAAAAACATTTTTCAAAAAGTTTATTTTTTGTAACATTTGTTTTAAAATTTTCAAGAAATGTGTCAAATAAACAACATCTTTAAGTAAAAATTAGAAATAACTATTTTTGAAAGTTTTTTACCTTTTCTAAATGCATTTTTAAAAATCGCAGTTCTTCTATTAATTGTTGCTGAGCATTGACTAAACTGACATCAGTTTCTTGTATCAAATCATAAACATTTCCAGCATCCTAAAAATTCAAATAAAAATTAATGTTGGTTCTAAATAAATTTCCAATTATATCAATATTATACTTTATTAATATGCATTCATAATTCTATCATTTTTAAGCTTTTTATCTTTTCACTCAACAGATAGTCTTATTTGAGAGGCAACCACTTCCACTGTTTTTTCAAAAATCTAATTTAGTAACTGATCAATAAATTATTTTATTGACTATTTAAAAAAAATTTCAAGTTTCTTTTTATATAATTTGTTCCATTTCAGTACATAGACTTTAATGGGGTGGGGATGATGATTGAAGTTGATTTTTACACTGTTTTTAAAAAATTAAGTGCAAATGAAACCTCATGTTGTTGCATAACAAATTAAAAGTTAATGTTATGCATAGTTATTTAAAGATTAAAAATCACGGAAGTACATTTTATTTAATCAACATTAGAATTAAAAAAAGCACAATTATGACATGTTTTTCTTGAGTGCTTTAGTTATTGCTAGAAAAAAATAATTTAAAAATTAATAAGTCTATTATTGGTGAAGTTCTTACATCTGATTGCATCATTTTAAAACTTTTTTTTTTTTTAGAAATCTATAGTTATTGTAAAAGCCAATACTAATAAAAATACAATATCTTCTTTCCTTTTCTTCTCTGTCTGTTTAGCATGTGCTTTTTTTTTATGTGTGTGTGTGACAAAACTTTTTATCAGAAAAATCTGATCTGTTATAAACATACCTGAAGTGTTCATTTCTACAAGTCTTAATTGCTCTCAAAGAAATTATATTTGCATAGATATTTGTCTAACACTGAATACATTCAATGAGGAAAATCAAACTTTCTGTAAAAACAGATTTTTAAAAGGCAGATTCTAATCAGCACTAAATTGCAAAAATCAATTTAATTTTTTTTCTCTCTTTCAATATCATAAAATTAAATTATGCAACTTACTCAGAGCCAAGTAATTAATTTCAAGTATTTTTAATTAGAATCTTTAAATGTGCAAGGAAACTAAAATGTTTGATTGCATTAAACTAAAGGAAATATAAGTTTTATAATTTTTCCATGCAGAAACATTTAAATAATGTACAGACTTAGAACTCAACTTTAAGTAAAGTAATGTTGAATAAAAATATACTAACTTGTGAAAGCTCCAGAATTCTTGGTTGGGCTTGAATCTGTAAACGTATATATTTGACAGAAGTAGAAATATATTTAAGATGTTTTGCTATATTTGCCATCATTGCTACAGCATCTGGACAACTATTTAAAAAAAAAAAAGTAGAGTTTCAGAATAATAAAAAAATTGTATTTTAATTTTATATTTAAATTGTTTGTTATTGCATACCTAATATATTGCTTTTCTTTTAAATTAGGTAAACTAGATTGCTTCCATTCTGCTTTATGAACAGATTTACAAGCTTCTAATAATTTATTTCGTACTCCAACTTGAGTGATACCAATCTGAAATTAGAAAATACAAAAGTAATTAATACTATTTATGAAAATTAAATAACAACATATAAATTAAGATATAACAAGATATAAATTAACAACAACAAAAAAAGGACAGTAAAAAATGAGTATCACCATTTCTTAAAAACACAATATTAAAAAAAAAACACTACTGTGCGATGTACGGAACTTATATACCTATTTTATAATGTGTATTGCTTTGTAGTTTATTTTAATTCTATATGATCAACTTTAAAGGCTTTATTATATAGCTGATGTATTAACACAGAGATAAATTTCATAAATGGCATTTAGCCAACTAAGTGCAGAATCAGATTTTCAATGAGAAGATAGTATGTTTGAATTCTAGCATGTATGAATTCTAGCATGTATGAATTCTAGCATGTATGAATTCTAGCATGCATGCATCTGTGTATCTCAATAAATAATATTAAATTAAAATTATTTAATTAAATATTTAAATATTAAACTAAAAGTATTCTAGTTACATAATTATTGATGAAACCAGATAAGAAAATATTAAATCTTCTGATTTCTTTTAAACTGATCATATGATGAATAATTGTTTGTGGCTAGTTGAATAAAATCATGTCTACTTATTTATTTTTAAAAAGTTGAGAGGAGGGGGCAACTAAATTTCTAGACTTAAAAAGAGAGAAGTTGCCTTTAAAAAAGAAATACAGTTAAAACATATAAATGTCACATTGTACAGCATATTTACACACGCACATTTTCAACAAATTCTGATTCGCTTTCAAAAAATTTAAATACAAATAACAAATTTACAAAATTTTACATAAAGAAATATTTTTAAAGTACACTTTTTAAATCTGATCTTACACATAAAAATTTAAATTAATATCTTGATTGTATGAAATGGTTAACAAATGCGAATCAATTAACAATTACACATTCAAAAAACACATTTATCAAACATTTTGATGTATATATATTTAATATAATTTAATTACCTTTTCAAATTCAGTATCATCCATAATTAGAAGGTCATCAAAACTTAATTGATGCTCTAAAAATACAGGAATAAGGTCTGCACATCCTACACCATTTAAAAATAATTCTAACTTTCCAACTGTTGTGAATTTTTTTGAATCTGCCACTCTATAAATAAAGATGAATGCACATTATAAAATTTGAAAGCATATCATGTCGAGCAATGCTAGATTTTCGAATCAAAAATAAAAATTAATTAAGGCCTTACTTTGATATATCAAGTGCAGAAGGTCCCTTTTTCACTACTAAATCTTTACAGCTTTCTATGGATGAATCTTCTTTTATAAAATGTCCTTTCTTAAGTAATGACGCTATCTGAAATATGAATATCAGACTTAAAAAAGGAAAAAAACAATAATATATATACTGATAATATTAAACATCATGATCGCCTATTTAAAATCTTGTGGATTTAACTTTATATCATTCAACTTCAATATCTGCAGGCAATGATTCCATAGTTTCTGGTATACACATTCTTAAAGACAAAAAAAAAAAAAAATCCCTACACAAGTCTAACAATATATATATAAATTAAATGGCAGTAAAGTATGAATAAAAATAGTATAAAATAAAGGAATTCAGTAGCCAGGGCATTAGGTAGAACTCTTAAGTCATATTCATGAAAGAATGTTTATAAATTTTGGTTTTATGAAAAAAGCAGATATTCACAAAAATGGCTCATAAACAGCATTCAAGTCAGCAGTTCTCATGGTGCAGCTCATAACAACTACAGATTCTAGGGCTGACCAAATGAACAGCTTCAACAGAATAACTATGCCTTCACAGCCTTAACTTATTTGTGGCTGGTTAATTAAATCAGGAATTGTTTTCTTCCAATTGATAAATTTTGACTCTGCCATTGATATGAAGTATAAAAAAATCTTCCTTTGATAATAGAAATAACCTAACCAGGAAACAATTTTTCACTGCTCAAGACTCCAATGATTATGCTGGCAGTACTGCATAAATGATGGTCATACCAAGTAATCAGGATATATGATTTATTCAACTTTCTAAAATATTCTCAAATAAAAATGATATTCTCTCCCACCCCCATAAAAAAACCGAGGACCATGGGTAAGCGTCATACAAGACAGAAAGTGACTTGAATGGAATGAGTTCACAATAGTTACAAAATATTGATCTTTGACATGAATTGAGCATTTTTATGGAATTAGTCATGCAATCCTTGGTAAATTTTTTGGACATAGATTCCTGGCATGCAGTTAACAAAACTACAAATTGAATCTGTATTTAGATGTCCCCCACCCCAATGGATTGAGGCTAAAATCTGATACAGAATTAGAACTAAAGTCACAAAAATAACATACCAAATTTAATATATTATGTCTTTACATTTTGAATCGCTATATTTATATGCTTTTGAGAAAGTATTAACCGATAGATTATCTAATCCTTAAACAGATTTAAATCAAAACCCGATGCAAATCAATACTTTTGGTGATAAATTAAGGTACTAAATTTTATATATCTGGCTCTTTTAACTTTGTATTCTATTTATCATTTTAATTGATAATCCAAGAGCCAGATACACAAATTTGCTTTAAATGGGTTTCATTCAGAATTTGACGACCATATAAGAAGACCATATAATTTCTTCTTAGCTCAAATCGTTTCTGAATCGCCTTCACCACAGGTAGACATTTTCCAAAAATTTGTTTTCAAATGCATGGAGATTGAAAATGTGGAAATTTATCAAAGCCTAGAGTTAGAATTTTTTTATTTTTTATTATTACCATACTTTTCCTATACTTGGTGTGCAAGATAGTAAAAATAGATTCTTAGACAATGTACAGTCTCATATCCAATACTGTCAGTAAAAATTGTCTGTGGAATATTTCAGCCTCTTTTAAAATAAAATTTGCAATCAAGGAAGCAATAAAATGCTTGCCATTATGATTTTCCAAGCATTACATCTTTATAGTATCTACAATATTTGATGAGACACAAAATTAATGCCTACTATTTGTTTCACAGCAATTAATCACTTTTTTGGTACAAACATAAATGCCAGATAAGCACAAGAAGCATAAATACACAGATTGTCCTAATAAAATGACAAATAAGTTAGTAGTAAAAACTTCTAATTGCAGCAGACTACCTCGCAATTACAGTTATTTAATTTGATCAGGAGAAATCAAAATTGCAATTAAAATTAAATTGGTAAAGAAATCATGAAAATTGTGAGAAACTCATCTATGCCAGCAGAAAGACCAAAATCCATTAATAAGTATATAATTAAGAATCCAGATTAAAGTACAAGGAGATAAAAAAGAAACTAAGTTTTATGTTTTTTTTTCTTAACTGCAGCAAAAGACAGTGCTTCAGTTGGGAGTTATTTTGAAGAACTAATGGCTTTACTATTAAAATTTTACAAAATTGTACTTATAAATAATGATAAAGGGACCACAGAACATATGCGAATTAAAGACCCAGTCCTGCAAAAATTCTTTTGAAATGCTGCAAATCTTAAAGTGATTTGTATGCAGTTACTACAGTCCTTCCCCATTTTTCCTGCACTCTTTATGATTGGTTTGGATTATGATGAAATCCAAGTAGGCCAAAATTAGTTACATATTTTTTATGACAATCCTTTTTTATTTTGATAAAATTATACTATTTTTCGCTTAATCCTTAGAATTTTTCTAATAAATAAATAACTTTATATGTCAAGTATATTATATGTATCATGTCATAAACCTTTCAATTATAGCTGTAAATGAAAGCCCATTGAGTTTAAACGTGTCCTAAGACTCCCATCCTCAATGATTTTCACAAGATAAAATCAATTTATTCTCCTACCATGGTATGAAAATAAGTTAACTAATATGATGTTTCCAAAATGTTAATTTTAAATCATTAATGCCATGGCAATCTGCCTATTGGTGTAAACATAAATCATAATCATTTACTATTATAAAAATAAAATAAATATTCTAATGAAGCTGATTATCCTTCTTCAATTATTTCTATTTCTATAATTGAGCACATATATTTTTGGATTACCAAATTTCTTTCAATGACAAGGAAAATTTCTTTCATGGAAAAAGATCATAAGGTATTGGTCTCCTCAATGTATGTTTTAATGTAAATAATGAATGCAGAACTATTATAGTATAAATAAAGTATATCAAATTAAATTAGCACTATTTTTTCCTTTTGCAGAATTGTATACCATGGTCTAATTATTCATACCCCAGAGAAGGAAATTCAGATTTTTGATAATATTCATTAACTGAGCAATTTGTTTTTCAATTCACTTACTGAACAATACATTTTTAAATAGGTTTGAAAATAAATAACTTAATGTTTCTAATGAAAATAATGTTTGAAAATAAATAACTTATTATTTACTGAGCCCAAATAAATTTTTATATACAATTATGGGCAAAAATTTTAATTAGTAGCACACAGATCTAATGCATTTCAATAAAGTTTTTACTTTTAAATGTCTTTGAAAGTATGAAAACTATTAAAAACTTTCTACACTATTGAACTGATGAGTAATTATTTAAATTCTTATAACTATTTGCAAATTTCTATTCCACTAAAACTAGTATAATGAATGATGATCAAGAATTATTCAATTAAGAACGATAATTAATCAATCAAGAATGATAATCAATCAATCAAAGCTCAAAGAAATCTAATTTATTTACTTATTTTTTTCACAGCAGCCAAATTTTTCAAAATGCATCCCTAAACAAAATTAATATTTTCAAATTCAATTTTTTTTCTCAAATTTTTTTAAAAATAAGTAGCTATATATGCATTCCCACAGATTATATAGATCTTTTTCTTCTTTTCTTAGAAATTATTTCTTATTCTCAATCTAAGTTAAATTTCAAACAAAAAATATTTTTTAAAAACAAATTGCAAAGGGGCAGAAAAAGCTATAGTTTTGAGCTGCATATTTAATGGAAACATTCTTTTTAAGCACATCAATAAAACAATCAAAGATAACAAAAAAATTAAAGCAAATAAAATTTTTAAAAAAGATGTGCTGAACTGACCTCATTGTGACCACTTTCATAAGCTAGATCTACTGTTGATTGTCCCATATTATTACATGTATTTACATCAGCACCTTTCTCAATCAAAAGTCTCGCTATTTGGCCATATCCACTACTTGCTGCCCAAGATAAGGCCTACAAAAATGACAGGAATACTAAATAATTAAATAATTCATCAATCAACTTGGAGTATAATGACAATTTTAATTGCAAATGATTGCACATTTCTTGCTATATATTACAGTAAAAACGAATCTTAAGATTACATAATTTACAAAAATAGAATAAATTAGGCAATTATATATATAAAAAAAGCCATTTAATTTTTTTATCATTAAAAAATTACAGTGTATAATATTTTTGTTAATTCTTACTTAATGAATGGTAAAAAATAATTTTATAATGTAATGCAAAAATATTTAGCAAAAGACATAAATATATCAAAATTCAGGTAAGACGCAATAAAACAAAATATTAGTTCATAATCAAATTTCAAAATTAATCAATCAAATCTTGAAACTTTTTGTTTTAAATACTCTGGAAAACTATGTGAAGGTTTACTTTTAAAATTAAGAACAATTAACTAATTTCTTCATTATTATATCAATGCAAATATTTGTAAATATTTTTAGAAAGTGAAGCAAAATTGAAAGATTAACAGAATCATATTTTGCAGTTTTAAATTACAGTAAATAAATAAAAATGAAAACATCAATAATTTTTTTTAATTTCAAGAGGCAATACAATAAATAGATTATAACTCTTTTATTGGAATGAATTTTGCCCTATTTTAATACATTCTCAAAATTTCCTTATATTCTGAGAAATAGGATTTGATGCAGGTTAAAACATCATATCCTTATGCACCATGATTTGAATGAAAAAACAAAATGCAACAATTTACTCACAGTATTTCCTCGACTATCCTGTAAATTTGGATCTGCATTCTGATCAAGAAGCTCTTTGACAAGAAGTGAATGCCCTTCTCTTACAGCAAACATTAATGGTGTTGTTAAATGCCTAAAAAACAATCCCACAGTTATAACAACAATACAGTACAATACAAGGAAAAGTTACCAATTTTTAACTTAAATTAATATCAGGAAATAAAAAATTTGTTTCAAATAGAGTGGAATATTAATAAATAGAAGTATAAAATTTTTTGACCAATCAAAAAATTGAATGATAGAAAATAGGTCTAAAAATAAAAGAACAAATCTTTCATTCACTAAAAATAGAAGGTTATAATTTCATTAGTGTGTAGGAACTTTTAATAAATAATGCATTTTAACAAATTAATAATTCAACAACTTTTTAAATTAAATTAATTTAATTTAGAAAGTTATAATAATTATGCTCAAACATAATATCAACAAATAAGAAAATTTAAATGGACAATGAATATAAAAAGTGCAAAAGAAATTTATAATTCTTTTGATTTAATATATTATATAGTAGTAAAATCTTCTAGTAGATTTAAGATCTTAGAAACATCATTCATTTACAATCACATAGGATTTAGGTAGTGGCACATTCAAATTATGAAAAAATTCACAAAGAAAAAAGTTTTGAGAGAATAAATTGCTATTTGGTGGGAAATGAAGAAAAATAAATCAAAATAATATAGATAATATTTTAAAATCAAACTAAAAGAAAAGGGGAAAAAATTAAATAATTGATAAATTTGAGTTTAATTTTTGAATAAGCCAAATCCTAGAGTATTAAAAAAAATATTAAAAAAACAAACAGAATTTGACTAACTGAAATATAAAGGCAAGTTTGAAACTGAGTTTCCAGTTAACTACCAACTGAAATAGAAAATTTAAAAATAGTTTATGCATTTTTAACCTTACTACAAAATATATTTCCAAAATGCAATTTCTCATATTAATAATACTTTTAATGATTTTATGTTACTAAAATGATTGAATACATGTTTTCAAAGATGATGATGATGCTCTGAAGAAAGTGGAAAAATTTTATAACTACAATGGAATTATCGTGGACATGAGGTTTGAAGCATTTAAGCTCCCTCACCAAATAGCATCAAAAATCTATCTTGATGACATTGTAATTTAGTAAATTTTTAAAGAACACTTTTTTAAAAGCTTATTCTATTTTAAAAGAAGGTATTGCTTAGTTAAAACTTTCCTTTTTGGATGGCTTTTATAAACACAATAGCAATGTAATATACAAATGAAATATCAGCTTTTACAATGTCAATAATTACCGTTCATGTGCATTTACTTTGGCACCATGCTGCAAAAGTGCTGTGCAACACTTCACTAAATCTCCTTCAGGTTTCTTTGCTGCACATACAGCCATTAAAGGAGTAAACATATCTATGAATATTATAAAAGAATTATTTATATAAATTATTACAATTAGGGTAAAACAAAATAATCATCAATGAGATTTTAACAAAAAAATCTCCATTTAAAATTTTCTAACCCACAACAGTAATATTATATATATAACTTACAAAAAAGAAATGGCTATTTCTGAGTTGAAAAATATATCTCAGTTAAAGCATCTCTATTTTACAATGAAAAGTTATCATAGCTCATTAAATAACAGATGCCCATAATAATAATAATAATAAACCCATTTTTGTTTCAAATACCTTTTTTTTTTTCCATTTGAGTAGGACCATTACCAAATTTCAGGGTTAAAATGCTTTAGTAAATTTAAATTAACTTTTTTCAAAGTGTTATAATTTTATTTTTTATTGAATTTTTAACAGTAAATTTACTTTTCAAACAATGATGATGAGAAATTGATTCAATTCACAGATAAGAAGCTTTCAATGAAAAGTTAATCCAATGATTAACAAATTTAACTTGGCTTTGATACATTAAAAATATTTCATTCCTTTTCTGCTATATAAAAATAATTTTTTAAAGGGTTAGTTATCTCCTCGGTAAAGAGAGAGGCAACACCAACTGAAATTGTATTTCATTTAAGAAAATTCAACATTACATAAATATTCTTTATGTCCATCACTTTAAACATTTCTTCATTAATCAATACTTTCAAATACTTCATTCCTTTACAAAGTTTTTTTTTTCTTCTTTTTTCTTTTTAAATTTAAAAGGTGTAACTTAAACTTTTGCAGAGTTAGATTAGTTGATTAATAAAAAAGGATTGAATATAAACTTAATTCTTAAACCTGAAATGAGATTGAAAAACAACTGAGGAATATGTAAATAATTAAGATTTAATTCAAGTTTTAACGTAAAGTCCCAAAAGAGATGCCAATAGACAGTTCTTAAGGATTTTGGCCTAAAATTTTTCAGTTTTTACTTCATATCATAAAATAACTTATGGATAGTAAAATCTTGATACGAAATAAGTAATACATCTGGTATGCCAATGTTGTAATATACATCAAAATGGTTTGAATTTAATTTTTTACAAGCAATTAAGCATTTCTCTCTCATAAGGAAAATGAAATGATTTGATTCAGAATACACCAATACAAATCACAGTAAATTCATACAAATATTCCAAAAAATACATTTTAAAAATGTGATATTTTAGACAGCATTCTGTCAGCTTTTTTTCTCATTAAAGATTATTAAAATACCTTTATGATAATTAGGATCAGCTTTACTTTCTAGAAGGTAAGCAACAACTTCTGCTTGACCAGAACTACAGGCATACATAAGACTAGTCCATCCAGCCTTCAGAATAGTATCGACACAAATTCCTAAGGGGGAAGAAAGTCAAACCCATACATTTTAATAAAAAGTTAATTTCATTATAAATATTCCACACTTATAAATACTTAAATAAATTCAGATGTATAAAGAAAAAAAAAATTCAGAATTTATCAAATGCTTATGCCAATTTTTAGTAACGAAAAAATACTTATTTAATTTTACCTTAATGAAATGAACATAAAAATCAATCATATTAAGCAGAATATAAATGAAAAGAGATGAAATGTACATTTAACTTTTATTATAAAGTGTGTTATATGTCAAATATCAAATAAAATATTGCAATTTTGCGGATCAATGTGCCTTCCTCTCAGTACAACAAATATGTATACTCAGCTATATATACAAATAAAATAGCATTAGTTATTAAATTACAAGTAACTATATCACAGGTAAAGAATGAAACATGCTTCTTAACACTTTTGGAGTACAGAGAAAGTTTCTGAAACTAAATAACTTTTATTTTAAAACAGTTTCCATGTATAGAATATACAAGCTAATCATTAAAATAAAATTTCAATTATTTTAATGTTTAGCTTGACTGTTAGCTAGCATTCTATAGGCTCTTTGAATTATAGGTTAATTATTTATGCAAAATGATATATCTAATAATTTTGAATGAACCGACCCCTGGAATTCCAACAGTCCAAAAGATTCCAATAGATTGCTAAATTAAGCTATAACTAAGTTATTGCAGACGTTTTCTTTAATGCCTTAATTTATGAAATAAATTAAATGTCCCTGAAATTAAAGCAAAAATGATGGCAATAAATTATTAATTGCATATTTCATAAGCAAAATAAAATGCTTCATTTAAAATAAGACCGCTTTATGTCTACATACATTTTATGAATCCTATTATTCAGATAAGAAATTTTGAAGAACAAAACAAACTGAAAATTTATAAAATTATTTAATCTAATAAAAAAATAAAGATAATATACATACTAACTATTAAAATTCTAAGAACCTAATAAAATTTTTCTTTAAAAAATTAATAAATATGAAGTTAAAAAGATTTGCAGAAAAGTATTTACAATTTTTATAGCAAGGAAGAAGACATATGCAAATAATTTTAAAAAAAGGAATCAATTAGTACCGAAAGTTAATTTATTATTATTATAGAATATTGACAAATATATAACAGAGAAAAAGCCTGAGTTAGTCTGTCATATGAGCAATATGGATAACTAAAACTCAACAAGTTTTAGAAACACTGAAAAATTGTGGAATTAGTGAACATGACTAAATACTGAAAGTTCAAGAGAAATTTATGGTAAATTCATAGTATTAAGTCAAAAGATAACTATAAACTGATAATAAAGTTCCATGGATTATAAAAGAAAAAAGTAGGAGCATAATGCATTATGAATCAAAGTAGAATACTGAAATAATTTCAAAGTTATCCATGCATTTTAAGTTTGAAAATTGGATGTTAGAATGTAGGGAACAGAAAGGTATTTGTAGTTTCATCAAGAAAGAATCCCTTCTCCAAATAATAAATACCATTATAAGAATCTTATATAAAGTATGTTAGATCTGAGTCATTTTATTTAAGGAAAAACAGTTCACTCAAATAAGAACTGATTTAATATCACAGAATAAACTACATTTAATATTCATATTAAAGTTGTAAATGATTTTTTTTATAAAATAGGAGCTACATTATTTTTTAAAACATTGTATGAAGGGATAAATTTATTGCAATGAAAGAGACGTAGGTTCAGCAGCCTTGATTATTTATGTCTTTGTATACAGGCATTCAGTGAAATAAAAATGGCAAAACTTTAAAAAGCAATTCATTATAAATATTTAAAATAATAAAATTACTATGCAATGAATTTAATAACCATAAAATCTTTTAAAACATTAATTTATACCATGCAATAACCAAAAAAAAACAAAAAAACACTATAATTACAGATTTCAGATAGATCACAGATTTACTGTCAGTATGAACCAAATTAGATGTAATTAAATAAAAACTTCTTTTTCCTAGATTCAAATTCATTTCTTATGAAATTGGGAAAGATATCATCAAAAGAAAATATTTTCAAAAAAAACAAACCTTTAGATAAGACATTTTTTATGGTATCTAAGTTTCCTTGCATTACAGCATAGCGTAAATCATCTAATACTTGAGAGGTTTCATAATCAAGGCACTGGCGTCGAGTTTGTTGATACCTGTTTCTATCTTGTGGACGGAATTTAGAGGATCCTCTGTAGTTATTGTTGTTGTACCTGTTTTCATATTTGCCAAAGTTATTACTATTGTGGTGTTTCTGAAAAAAAAAAAATCAAAATTATAATTTTAATACAAAAATATATAAAATATATCCAAACAAAAAATAAATGTAAAGACGTAAGCATTAGAATAAGCATTTAGAATAAATTTAAAGAAGCGAAAGTGAAATATAACAAAGTCTATATAAGTACATTTATTATTCCACTATTAATTAACTCCATTATTTCTCTTTTAAATATAATTTTTTTATATCGAAAAGAGAAGAATTATGTAAAATAATGACATATTTCAATCTAACAGCATATAAATATCAGCATACAAAGCTGATTCATCAATAATTTAAATATTTAAGATTGATTAATATTTCCAAAAAATTTTTATCTTTACATAGCTAGCATACTCACTCATACCTATCATTAAAACTGAAAGGTTTGAATGACATTTAAAAAGTATAAAACTTCATACAATAAAACAAAAAGAAACATTTGCAAAAACTGATGTATTAAAAATAATAAATACATCTAAGGTTAGGAAGAGATGTAAGACAGAGGAAAGAGTTTGGATTTAACTAGAATAAGATAATAATCATTGTGCACATCAAAATAATATTAAGAATATTGTATGAAATTTTTAATTGCATAATGCACATTAATTTTTCTGAGTTTGAAAAACAATGCGTCGAATGAAGCCCTTTCTCATGTCATTAAACTTTTGAACACTAGCAGCTATAATTGTAAAAATGATATACAGGTAGACTGGCTGAGCTTTATTAAGTCATATGATAAAGACGACAATTATGTATTTAGATATCTTCTAGAAATTTTCTGTATCGGGTGTGTAGAAATCGGAGAGAGAATTTAGAAGACAAATACTTTTTAATTGTTTCTTAGAACATTGATTTTTACATTTTTAATTGCTATATAATTACAAAAGCTACCAGCGCCATAATTAGGACGAATAATGGCTACTTGAAGTACATCAAAACAATATTAGCTTCATTCAGTGATACTTTTAATTTTTAAAAAGCTAGAATTATAGTTATAAATCTGCATTAATCCTTTTTTGTTATAACTGAAAAAAAAATTGAACAAATTAATCCATTGCTTCTTTGCTCATTGTTATGTTATACAATACAAAATTCAAACAAAAAGACGTTAAAACAAAAGTAAAAAAGAGATTGTCTTCTTAATGAGCTCAATAGCTTCCCCTCTCTTGTAAAAAAATGCCTTCTTTCTAGGGCTCATAAATAAATAAACAAAATATTTTAAGCATGCACTACTTAAAGAGACCAGTTCGCAAAAGAGCTGTCACCAGGAGTTTTTCTTCCAGTTTTTTTTACACAGTAGCAATCTTTTCTTTACTGGTCTCTAAGAGAAAATAATAAGAGCTTTGGGAGTTCTATATTAAGAGCTCTCTCAGGGTAGGAAAGCGCCTATGTATTGACGCGTGACTCCGGAAAGAAAAGACCGAATAACGAAACGTCTGGTGCGATGAGTATTAAATAGAGCTGCATTTCTGTTCGCTTAGAATACATCCCAAGACAAGGTATAGTCCAGCGGAGGGGGGGAGGGACAATAAACATTATTTTCCCATTACATATCAATGATATCGTTCGAAAGGAATCAACATACTCTTAATAATTTTTGAACAGAAATTCCGTAAAGAATCAGCAATAAATTGAAATTAAAACAAACTTTACAACTTCCACTGGCAAAACCCAATTCTTCTTATGAAATTTGAAAATTATATCAAAAATTATGCTCGAAAGATAAATTTCATTACGCTTAGAAACTATGAACTCACAGACCTTGTAATTCTAATAATGAAATTTAAAAAATTTATTCATATCTTGAATAATAATATAACTATCGATTGGAAATATTTTACTATAGAAATATGTATATTCTACAAATTTGCTAAAATATTTATAACTGCAAAGTAATTTTTAACACACAATATAATTTTTCTAAAAATGTTTCTGTTGAAAAGTACATATAAATTTTGGCACAAATCAAAGGGCAAGGCATTTATGAGGAATGGAAAATTGCAGCTCATTCCTATAAGAAATTTTTTCATTGAATTAAATGTTTTGTATTGTCTATAAAATAGTACCGTTAGGAGTGCAATCAAAATTTTGGCAGTCAAATGCAACTTAAAAAATAGCCATGAAAAAAACCAGCGAGAATGGTTTCCCCAAAATTTTCTCGCACATTCATTAATAAAATTGCAATATTTCACCCCTTCAAGGCGTTCTCTGTTTCAGCTAGGTTTCGAAGCTATTGGGTAAATGAGCATGCAAATTCCTATTACATATCTACTCAGCTAAAAGAAGGTGAAATAATTCAGAATTTAATTTAATTAAAAAATAATTTAATGTTTATGAGTGCAAATTTTAATTCAGATTACGATAGAGGACCAATATAACTCTAGAAGAAATTAAACATAAAATCTAAAGAGTCAAATGCAAAATAAACAAGCGATTAATTGCAGAACAAGAATAAAAATCTTCAGAGGATGCATTGAATTTGTGTAATATCATGTATATACATGACATATAAACTTTTTTTTTATCTGAATAAACTCAAGTTAAAATTAGAATAGGAAAGGTTGTAAAAAATTAATTAAACATATGCATTTTGATCAAACAAGTGGAATTTCAAGACACAAAGCCGAAACTACACATCATGACACTTGGATAATTCCCAATCTTTACCTAAAATATCCTCGATTAGATACACAGTAGATTATGCACCTGAAGAATCTATTATAAAAAATATGACTTGTGTGTATAAAGAAACGGAATATGCATGAATATATTTTATATAACTCACTGGACAATTAATGTGGCTTAGAAATTATTAATTGAATAAAAGTAATAGCAGCATCTAGTAAGATCAACTTGAGGACAATTATAAATTAAAATACCACGGCACAACCTGCGCATTTCAAACCGTTCGTTAATAATTAAAAATAAAAATTTAATAATATTTTTTGATAAAATAAAAAATAATTTAATAATAATTTTTAATAATTAAAAATAAAAAATAATTTAATAATAATTTTTAACAATTAAAAATATAATTCATTATGAATTCAGAAAACAAAAATGTTATACAAATCTAGATTTGCTTGAGTATCTTTCCAAAGATATATACACCGAAAAGAACTGCATATAGAATTTTACAAAAAAGATAAATTTGTTAAGATAAATAGCAATTTTTTAAGCATAGTTATGTTGGTAATCCTTTGTCCTTAGACATTTTTATTCCGACTTAAATATATTCACTTGTACTCAATTACGTACTGAGAATTGTACTGAGACGGACACTTTCGGCGGTTCTGTCTCACTAAGGGGTGATGCACAGAAAGATGTGCACCAATTCCGAATTTTATTTTGCAAACGTCTCCTTTCTTCTTTCCTCTAATCCTTATTTTGCCGAATTTAATCCATTCTAACGCATGCACAAAAATGCAGAGAATTTTAGAATCCGTTGGCAAACAGTATATGCGAATTTCAAATTCACACCCAAAAATCAGATAAACTGATTTTTATAAACATTTGATATTATATAATACAAACCCAGCATTAAGTCACTTTATTAAAAGACCAATATCTGTTCACACGAAAATTTCATCACTAGATCTAAGATATATGTTTCATTTTCTTCCCTATGATTGAAAAAAGGTATTTAGGACAAATTTGAATTTATGGGGATCATATTAAACGATTTGTAGCAATATTGTTTTTAAAGGGCTTCTATGCTTATTTTGTTTATGCAAAGAAAAAAATCTCTTTCCAAGTAACGTTTTTAAGCAGCGCTTCAATCAATTTAATTTTTCTCTCTTTTTTAATATTTACGGGTTAGCATTATTTCTCCGTATCTGATCTGATAACTCTGATTTTGAGATCTTTAGATGAGTGCTTCATGAAATAGAAAGAGGGCTAGGTAACTTCTCTAAGCCAAGGATGTCCAAATTATGGATCGCGATCCATTGAGGAGTCGAAAATCAAATTTTGATAGTCCGTGGAAAAAGTTTTAATATAAAATGAGTGTTCACACAGTTTGCAAAAATGTAGTTTGAGTTTAAAAGGTTCACCAAACAAAACAATAGAAATATTTATTTTGCGTACGAAATTAATTTTAATTGTCTTTTGACCCACAAAGCCGCTATATTATAGATTTTAATAAGTGGATCACAATCTCCAGAAATTTCGAAATCCCTGCTCTAAATATTAAAGTGACTCTTTTTTTTAAAGATCATTTTCAAAAGGGTCATATAACTTGAATTAATATTATGATATAATGACGGAAAACTTGAAGCAAAACATATGGAAACACAAGAATTTGCATAAGTTGTTAGTGCTACATCCTGCATTAATAGTCTTTTGGCGAGATTTTTTTGGTACTATATGTACTTGTTTACTGACAAATGCTATACAATATTTGCGCAGACGCCATGTAGGGATATTTGATGTTACTGAGTCAAAAGTAGCAAAAGAAACATCAGGAAATTTTCGCAAAAGAGCAGAAAGAAATTTATTTCCATTTTCTTCAATGTCAGTATAGAAATGTAAGACAATTTTATAATAAGTATTAGAGTTACGAATATAACTTTTAGCACCTCTAAATTTCTTATCAGTCCTGAGCAAACATTATAAATAATTAAGAGTGTAATTTTTCTCCCTTCATTAATTTTTCATATAATAATACGCAAGAATGGCATAGCTTTAAAAGTTTATTGTATTATTTCATTATCAGAAGTTTTTAACATCATTATAATGGATGTAACATCTGAGCAAATGCATAGAAAAGTAAAATAGCACAAAGAAATAAACACCCTGCATACATCATTTCCTTCAGAGATAACGTAAAAGCACTTAAGCACAATTACAATAAAAGCAACAAATAAAAGAAACAGCGGCAACAACAAAAGCATACCATGCGTCTCTCGATCTACCTGGAGAGATCTTGTTATTTTTAAAGAACATTAGAGAGAATTTATAGGGATACACGATTTCATTCATGCCTCAACACGATTTATACAAAGCCCGACTAGTTCTTGGCAAAAGGAACCTTCAACCTTGCCAAGACTTGCCGCAAGGATTTTTTTTTTTTTTTTTAATACGACAAGTGTATAATCTTACAAAACACTGAGACAAAAGCAAGAAAAGAAACAACTCTGTAGAATAATAAATATATGTTAATAGTTAAAGGTGAAATAGTTGTTCCTTAATTTATTAATCCGATGTTAAAACTTCAAAAACGATTATGAGTTATGACACATACTCGTTCGTAGTTAAAAATTTTGAAAAATATGCAAACAAATGCGAAAAATTAAAAAAGAAGCATGAAATTGAATTTAATACATAAATCTTTTTCTCTTTATTATAGCATAATCCCTTAACTGCAATTCCTTAGTGCGGTTGGCGAATTAAATAACTATATTTTTCATTCGAACTAAAATTAAATCATTCACAGATATTATAATCCAATACATAAATTGCATGGAACCCATAATCATGTCAATTATCCTATGGAACTATTACTGAAACAATACAATCAAACCTATCCAAAACAGGAGACATCTTCTAATAGCATAGAATTCAGTTTTACAAATGCTACCGTTTCGAAACAACACTAAAACTATATTAGAATGGATCTCTCAATTGAGAGGACGTAGCGGAGGAAACATTATCAAAAGATTAAACTTTCATTGCCTTTTTCCCCTCCCCTCCACAAAAAATCCCCTTTCATATTTGAATAATGAAAAATAAATTATAATGGTGTAAATAAAAAAAAGTTAAATTTATAACTAATGCACCAATTTAATTCATTCCTATGTTAAAAATGGATTAGAGATAGCGATAATATAACAACATTGAATTTACATCAGAGTAACTTTGCCCCGATCATATAAGAAAAAGAATCATGAATTAATAATACTTTGAATGAAACTTAAAGCTATTAATCGTAGAATATATTTTAATGAAATAGTTTGCATCAATAGTATTTTCTTAATAGGTTATCAAATATTAAAGATTCTGAAAGAGAAGAGTTGACTAAAGATTCCTCAGTTACAACTTTAGAGGCCCTAATTTAAACCAACATTTAATAATTTCAAGCCAAAAGAAAATTTTCAATTTAAACAAAATTCGCTACTTTGATTAGGTAGATTATTTTCTTAACGCTTATTGGATATCCAGGAAATCGATGAATGTTAATACACGAATTTTTCTTTTTTTATTATTATTATTTACAAATGAATTTCTCGTATCTTTAAACATGTATAAAATGAAGCCATACTCAGTATCCAAAATTCTCAAAATAAGATAGTTGCAGTAATTACAACAATCTATATGTTTTCTTTTGATAACTATTTTCGCCGCCATAGAAAGAGGTTATATATACATACCTTTATTACCAGACAATTAATTACTATAATGAAAGTGAAATAAATTTCTTGAACCTAACACGTGATTTGTATTAAAGTTTGACTTAAGAATAAAAAGAAATGATATATGAAAAATATATATTCAATTCAATTCCTACATTGGTCAACAAAGAAAATTTTTATTTATTTTATACTAAACAATAATCAAAAAAAATTATTATCAAAAAATTATTGATTTTCGCAAGAATTGAACTCGCATTCTTCACTTTAACGAGAAAAATATCGAAGTCCTAGCATTTTACTGATTGGACTACTGCCTACTGATTTCAAATTTCATTGCACTTTGCTAAAACTCTATTTAAAGTATTAAAAGTTAAATAATGAATTAATATTTTTAAAAAAAGTGTATTAATAACATCAAGTGTCATCCACTATAAGTTTAAAATAGTGTATTTGAACTTGAATGGATGAATAAAAAGTATTTTATTAACGGCTGAAAAATAAACAAGATATATAAATAAATATATAGAGGGAGAGTGTGAATTAATAGTAGGAATTGAATAATAGCAACGATGTTTCCACATATTATTTGAAGCTGCTGCAAGAATTTTATTTCTAAAGAGGCAAATATTTAAATGGATCAATGATATTTATTTCTTAGAGAGAGACAATCATTACAGTAACAGATTTTAAAACTTTTAAATCAATTAAACGGTTTTTCTTAAATATAAAAGAAAAATTGAAGGTATATCATCAATGATGTAATTGCCAATACAATGCAACATTTTTGAAACAAAATGATTCTGTGCTTTATTTAAATAATAAATCATATAATATATTTAATATTAAAAATTTATTTAAATAATAAAAATCATAATTCCGCATATATTTTTATTCTTGTGATAGTATTCTTCATTCATTTATTTCGGTTTAGTTTTACCCCCCCCCCCCGTATCCAGCCATTGTATCAAAAGTTTTGAAACATTAGGGCACTTTTCGGTTTTTATAGATTCAAAAAATTTTGAAATTTGAAATAATTAAAATAAGTTAAGAAAAAATATGTTACGAGAAGAAATGGTCAAAATGACTCAAAGATCTGAAAGGGGAAAAAAAGAAAAACAAAACAAAAACAATTTTAATTAATATCGGATTATTATTATTATTATTTTAAATCTTGGAAGCCATGTAATTCAATAATGCAGCGGAAGAAACTTTAAAAAGTAACATGAAAATTCGCTAGAAATTTATTTAAAGACAAAGACATTAATAATACTTAAGTATAAATGCCAAAAATCCTATTCATCGATTTAAAAATATTTCGAAATTGGAACTTAATTCCTCCTTACGCTATACATTACATACTTACTTGTACGGCAAAACAAGTACCCATAAAATTTGAGGTCCAAAACTTTATCAATGGAAATTTTAAAATACTCTTTTTTAGTCGTTTCGAAAAATTCGTCGGAAGTAACTTTTTCTTCATCTGATTAATTTTTTAAATGTAATAAGTAATAAATATATCGAAAATTCAAATCAAAATCCGACAGACTGTTGAAAAAAATATCGCCACTAGTCGTAGAAAGCTAATACCGAATGGTAATGAAATTCGATCCCAAAGATATGTGATTCGCTTATTAACTGAGATATATAACGGTGCTGAAATTTTGTTTATAATTTTGTCCTTCTCCTCCTTGACCTTTATTAAAAATAGCATTCATTCATAATCCAACAAGGAGCCGCCAGACATGATTTGTAGCTGGCAAGGGAACAAGAGCGTCGAGCCAAGTGTTACTGCGTAACGACGACAAGCGTTCTCAGGGAGACAGAGGAAGCCGGAAGAGACCCAAAACAAATGAGGATATGAAAAATATCTTTAATCTTCAATTAGATTAATTAAGGAATCATAATACTGTGATTGTAACAATATTAGCACAAAAATTTGTCAGAAAGAAGAAGAAAGGAAATTCAAAAACCAACAGATTTTATAGGCATCAATTACATTGAAGATTATCGATAACAATATAAAAATAACCGAATGAAAAACAATTCCATAAATTTCCTCGTTCAATTATTATAATTGACAAGTTTATTTCAATGTACAAAGATCTGCTATAAATAGTGGAAAAACAAAGTTCGGATTGGAAATATTTTTCAAAATTAAAGGTCAAGGGATTCCGGATGAGTTTTTTTACCCCCTCAACTGTTATTCTAATTTTTTTTTTTTTTTTTAAAGCTCGGAGACGTCTGAAATGTGGAGGCTCATCAAAATCTCGTGTTCGAAGTTTTTTGACAATTACTATACTTTCTCTACACTACGTATACGAGAAAGTAAAAATGAAAAATTGTAATCGTATAATAAAACGTAATCTTTGTTGAGCCCCTTTTCACTTATTTAGTTTAAAAAAGACTAACATTTTAATAAGAGCATTCTCATTCCTAAAATGAAAACTAAATAAATATGCAAAATCTGGTTTTAAGAATCAGTTTCAAAAACTTTATAACAGAATATATATACAGTCGATTCCGGTTAATCGGACCACATCGGGACGCGATCACCTAATAACCGGCTGGTCCGATTACACGAACATGCCAATGTTACAAGACGTGCAATACGTAACATAGTAAAATGTCATTATGACCTTTATTGGCGGCACACGCGTATGGCGAACATACAAACTAGAACTACTGTTGCTTATGAACTTTATTCATTGAAAAATAAATTTACAAACAAATTCTTCGAAACTATCTACACCAGAGTTTCCCAAACTTTTTTGTGTCGTAGACCCCTTGCCATGTTTTTCCGTATTGAATAGAGCCCCTACTTACCTGATATTGATTTCCTGTAAATTTCTAACTGTAGCGAAGTTTACTGTTAAAAACTTAAAGTAAAAACACATGTTAATTTATACATTTATTAATTGAATTTAAATTTATACTACTCAAAATAAAATTTCGTATCTGTTATGTAAAATCTATGTAACATGAAATAAACATAAAATAAACTAACATAAGCAAAAAGTCAATATTTTTAATGAGAAGGATGAGCCTGATGCTTTAACAATAAATTATCAACATTTGGCGTCAATTTTGTAAGGGTTAATCTTAAATCTCCTCGGCTAATGATGTCCAGTCTGTTTCTTTTATTCGTTAAGAGATTAGTAACAGCGCTAAACCCCTTTTCCACTAGGTATGACGATGGAAAGGAGATTAAAAATTTTCTCGCTATATTCCATAATACGGGATAAGTGACGGGTATGTTGCAAAGAAGCCAGAATTGCTGATATCCGTTTTTAAACTGAACCTTAAGTTCTTCGTTTGTACTTAGTTCTGTCAGTTCCTCTTGTATTATGACATTCGTTTCTTCTATGTCACCATATGGATTAATTATCCATGGTAGTATAACCATAGTCAAAATATCCTCAAACCTAGATTCAAAATCTGAATGGATGGCATTTAAATGTTGAACGTTAGTTAAAACGTCGTCTTCCTGGCAGCTTGTCTGTGACAAATTGGGGAACTGAGAAAATTCACCCCGTCCAATATTTTGCTTCATTAGTTTAACTTTGGCAAGAAACGCTGATAAGATGGACTTTGTTTTAATCAAATTTAAACTGTCGCCTTGTAATTGCAAATTAACCATATTAAATTTTGTAAACAAATCTGTTAAATAGGCAATGTCTGTTTTCCTCTTCATTAAATTTTTTTTTAAATGTTATCTTTAGTATCCAGAAATTCTAAAATAGTCTCAAAAAGTGCAAAAAATCTTGTCAAACATGAGCCTTTCGACAGCCAGCGTATTTCAGTGTGAAGGAGTAATTGATGAAAATGTTCGTCATTTCCTTCACACAACTGCGCAAATAACCGCGTATTCAACGCGTTGCTTCGGATTCGATTTACTGCATCGATGATAAAATGAAGTGATTCATGCTATCTAACACTCAAATTTTTAGCAACTAAATGTTGTCGATGGATGACGCAATGTATTGCTAACACCCCTGACACATTTTGTTTTAAATAGCTTATAAATCCACGATAACGTCCAACCATGGCAGGAGCTCCATCTGTAGCTACTGATATTATATTTGATAAAGGCTTTTTCAATGAAATAATCCTTCAAAACATGGAATATTGATTCACCTTTAGTGTCGGTTCTTGCGAAGAGCAGTTCTTCGTGGATTTCTTGATTCATAATAAAACGAACATATGCCAATAATAATGCTGTATTATCAGGTAAAGTTGACTCGTCCAGTTGTATAGAGAAATGGGTCGTTTGCAAATAATTACATAAGAAGCTTTCAATATCAGAACCCATTTCATCAATACGTCTTTCAACAGTATTGTTGCTTAAGGGAATTCTTTTAATGATATTAGATGCAGGTTTGTGTAAAACAGTTTTTAAAACCTCTTTAACGGCTGGCAAAATTAACTTCTCTCCGATAGTATGCGGTTTTCCGGATTTTGCTATAAGTAACGAGATATTGTAAGACGCCCGCAAACCATCATCATTTCTTTGTGACGTCAAAGCAAACATTCTGTCCAGTGTAGGTCTCTTTTGAAGTTCATCTTTGAGTGTTTGAAAGTATTTCAAATCTTTCTCTGTTTTATCAGGGCGGCATCTTCTCAGATGATCTTGCAGTTTAGATGGTTTCATAACATCATTGTTCAAAAATTTGTTGCATAAAAGGCACATAGGCAATTTTTTGTCGGCCAATGATGGAATGAAGCCAAATTTCAAATAATCAACACTGTACTGTCTACATTTCTTTTTAGATTCGGACATGGCATCAGTCATCTATGGGCAAAATAAAATTATTTAAATAAGCTTACAGCTTACACAATTTTATAAACATATATAATTTTTTTTTTACTTCATAGGTACTTTTATGAATAATGTAAATGTTTTGATATTATAAGATAGTATGATGTGAGTAAATCGGTACTATCAGTGTATGTGTCGAGATTTACTATCGTGGATCCCTATTTTCATTTCATGGACCCCCAAATTTTTTTTCCGCTGACGTAGACCCCTTGCAGGTTGTCATAGACCCCTAGGGGTCGATATAGACCACTTTGGGAATCACTGATCTACACGATACTCAGCATGCGAAGCACAATAAAAAAAGTTTTTATCAAATTCCAGTCAATGTTTGAAGAACTTACTACCAAGCTGCCCGTTCTAAGAAACAAAGTGCTTGCTCATCTCTCGCTGGTTCTTTTCCCTTTCGGACCTCCTGCTGTCACAGGCAACATGTGGCTTCTTTTTCACATTCCCTGCCACGTTCTTTGGTCCGTTTAAACGGAATTTTGGTTCAAATAAGCGAATAATATTAGGCTTATGTACATAGGATTTGTTTCGGTTCTTTAAGATTCGGTCCGAATAAGCGGCTGGTCCGATTACCCGGTGGTCCAATTAACCGGATTCGACTGTACATAGGCAACCACTTTAATTTCAAATGCCATAATTCCATAATTCAAATGCCATAATTCTGTTACTTATATAAATTTTCGACTGATTAATGCCCAGATGAAAAAGTTGAAGCGATTTACAAAAATGTTTCATAGCCAAAAGTCAGCTTTACAAACATTTTTTTTCTTTCTTGTTTCTAAAACAAACAGGTTAAATCATGCAAAATAAAAGCAAGATAAGACAAAGTGTTACAAGAAAGTGACAAGAAAGAGTGTTACGTACATTTCAATTTTATATATAATTAGTCCCCAAGAAATTACCATTTTACTTGTTTTTCTATTTATATATTTCTAACTTCCTTATATAAAGCAGATTCGTATTTCAGGAAATACGAATTCTAATTTATATTTTAAAAAATTCACCAAGTGAAAGCATCACAAGACTTAAAACGTTTAACAAGTACAATAACAAAAATACCATGATTCAAGAAGTGAAGTCGTCTCTCCAAAACTTTCTAATAAAGATGATATCTCCTTTCTTTCGTAAAAAATAAATAAATAAAAATCATGAAACTTCGACAAAACAGAGTGTAACTAGCTACAGTATAGTTAGCATATAATAGCTAGGAAATATTAGCCGCTGGCGATAATTTAGCATTGTTAATGAATCTATTCTGCCATTCTTGAAAGTGTTTTAAACGTTTAATAGCCGACATGCTGATAATAGCATCAGAAATTGGAATTTGTGCTTAAAATACGTTTTTCCCATTCGCTTGAAACGGAAATTTGACAAATAAATAATTACATTTGTAGTCACAAATTCACATGCCAAATTTCATATATTTAAATCACTGCGGTTTTGAATTAGCGAGTTTAAATGCTTCTGAAAGTACAGACAGACAAGTCTTCAATCTCTGATTGGATTTAGCTCGAAATATGAGCGGTGTCTAAACTATAAATGTAAATTTGTGAACTGAATTTTATCCATTTAATTCACTTCGTTTTGTAGTTATCGAGTTAGCTTGTACTCGAACAGCTAGAAAACAAAAACGCGCTAACTATAACAATAACACATTTACAAATATTTCTGCTTCACAATACAGCCTGCAAATAGTACTTTATTAAATTTAATCTGTTCAAGTAAGAATATTAATATTCTTTTTCTATTCAGTAAATTCCTTTTTTGATGGGTTTTTTTTTCTTGTTCCTATTTATTCATTAATTTTTTTTCTCTCCAATTTCAATTACCTAATGCCCTTTTAGTACTTTGAAAATCACTATAATAAATGAGTTTTCATATTAATCCTTGCATACAATGCAATTTTCATATTAATCACATAAATCTCTAGCATAAAATTAAATACTTATCAATACCTACATGGTGTTTTAGTATTCTATGCACCAACAAATTAAATATATTGTTCTTTGATATAAATTAATACCTAAAAAGAAAAACAGGTCGAAAAAAGTATTGCTCTCTCTAATATAAAATAAAGACATACTAATGATGTGCGTTAAAGTAATGAATTTTGTATCAACAAAACTAAATAATAATATTAAAAAAAACATAAAAGAAGTAATTTAGAAAATCAGCGATGTATCTCTAAAATTAAAACATGTATCACTTAAATAGCCGAAATCTTAAGTATGCTAACATTTTTTTATTTCTTATTCTGGCTGATTGACAGCTGCATCGAGATTTTGACATAATTATTGCTTTCTCTACAACGGAAGGTGAACTTTTTCAAAGGTCGAATTTCTTCTTTTAAAATACCCAGCCGGAACATTATATTATTGTTGTTGTTGTTTTAAACATTTATATCTAATAGTTTATCTTTGTCTTACTTATGCAATCAGAACATTAAGATGCTTTAAATAACTTACTAGCATTGCCTTTGCATTAAAAAATTGAAAAAGTTATCAGAATTAGGCAGTTTAAATTATCACTGTCAATAACTTTGGCGTATCAAAAAGAAAACACCAAAGCTATTTTAAGGTTGAACAAAGTTTTAACAGTCAAAAGAAAGCGGAAATTTTTTATAATAATATCATGGCATATTTCCTAGGGCAATTATTACATTTAATCTAGGTTTAACATGGATTTTACTACGCTTCAACAGTCAGGTGATTTACTCGCTTTATCACAGGACATTCCAATCGAAATAGGAATAAAACAAATATGTATTTTAGAGAAATTATTTTTTAAAAAAGTTAATTGGTTGGACAAAAATGAGCTTTTCGGACTTCACACTTAAATACGAAATATGATGATTCTAATGAATACTAAAAATTAGTCATTTACTATTGCAAAACTCCCATAGAGGCGGTGCATTCTCCAATCTCCTCTATTTCTTATTTCCCTTCTCATCTGATATCGGCAATCTTCTAAATTTCATTGCGCTTTAATAATGATTCATTAAAATTTCTTTATTTTAAAAGATGTCTATAAAACATTAAATGATTCTAAATAATATGTTTATTATTAAGGCAATAATAATTCATTTTCTTTATATCTAAAAAAATTTCAATGAACGCAGTTAAATGTTTCTGCTATAAATAAATATAAATACTTATTTCTATATTTATGGAAAATAAATCACATACATATGGAAATTCATGTTAAGAAACTTAAGTTATTAGATTAAAAATAACATCTATAAGAATCATTCGTAAAAATTATATCCATATGATTTAAAAATATTTCATTAACTTGCAACCAATTAATGTTGATGATTTCCTTATATTTTTTAAGATTATCTCTATTTGTTATCCTATATACAATTACATTCAAGGGAAAAGAAGTTTGTATGAGAATATCATAATTAAGCTGGGCAGGTTGAGAGCTGTGAGATTTAAAAAGTATGATTATTTTCATGAGAACTATAATATATAAAATAAACACACTTTTGAAACTTAAAAACTAAAGTAGGTTTCATTTTACATTTTCAAAGGTTTCACACAGTACCTTATTTTATATTAAAAACAAAAAGGTAAACATGTAAATGAAATATGATTAATTTCTCACAAAACTAACATATGTAATGTTAAATATATTAAATACTGAATAATATTGTCATACAACTACAGTGCTATGACAGCAAGAAGGAAAGCTTTCTACATATTTATAAATACAAATTTATATTTTTATTAAATCAGAAGATTTTAATATTAATCTCTAAATAGTTATTCAGTATTACTCACAAATTTACATTTGACCCATTTAATATGATAGAATATTCAATTTTGGAATCGTTAGAATTTAGTTAATATTTTCCAATTCTATATTATAAATCGGATAAATAAAAAAACAAAATTATTAATTTGCAGTTAAAAATTTTAAGTTTATTATTGTTAAACAAATAACAATTTAACAATAAAAAATACTTTTGTGTTTTAATGGACAAAAAATATATTTTAATAAAACTGCTCTTTCAAAAAAAATTATATTATAAATAGATTTGACTTTAAGCTTCCAGTAATTTGCCATTCCAAGAAAGAATTACATAACTGTACCCACCTTTATAATTTGCGAAACAAGTTTTTAAAAAATGCATATTCTAATCTGTGCACTAAAGAAGCTAAACTACTTAATTTAGTTCAATGGCTTAGCAGTAATTTTAAGATATAATAATAATAATAATAAGTTATAATAATAAATACAATGCATTAATTAACAAAATCATTGAATAACAATAATATAAATAAACCTTTTAAGGTTCATAAAACAATTATTAAAAGTGTATCAGAGGATTGATTTTTTGCTCTTCTGTCCATACAGCAGTGACAAGAAGTAAAAGTAATGTAATCATCAGAATATGACCCAGTCTCAATTCATAGCAAACATAATAAAAACTCAGAGAAGGAACGTGCAATTTTACTGAAAGAGCGTGAAAATACAGATTGATTTCCAGCTGTAATATATAGCTGGTGATAGCCCTATTTCAAACAAACCAAAAATTATCATGGTTCAATATAAAAAGACATATTTTCAAAAAAATAGTATTAGAAAAGCTAAATGCATGTTGTTAAAATTACAAAATTATAATAATTGCCATTTCACAACTTTATCCAGAGCTTTTAAAAGATAATATCTGACTTCAACATATTCTTCTTGAAAGGGAAGGGAAGAATTGAAATTTTAAGCAATAGAGTATTTAATATTAACTTTTTTTAGCAAATAAAAATTCAATGTTATAATCCAGATACTTTAAAATAAACGATGGCTTTTCATTTTACTCTTCCAAAATTTCATTAAAATATGAAATATACATATTAACAGAACTAAGATATGAAGTTGCCAAGGAAAAAACAATAGCTTACAGAATATAAGTATGCTACTTATTAAATAAATCATCATTTAATCTGGAACACTAGTATATAGGAACGGATTTCTAATCTAAAGATTTGAATGCGTTTTTGTTCAAAGTAAAGTGCAAGCTCTTAGCAATGCACAAAGCAAATAATCAGTTTGCACAAAATTATACAACAGATATTCTTAATATAAAAAGTATTTTTAAACTATCTAATTAATTAATCAAGATTCAATAAATTTGATTACAGTACATTTCTATTTTATATCTTTTTTCCTGAATGCTTAACTTAAAAGTTTATGATATTCTTTTCTTACTTTTATACAAGATAAATGGCTGCTAACTTTTAATAGCTTAAGAGCCCACAATTTAATGGAATTTTTTTTAATGTACAAAGGAGCATTATGTAAAGTAAAATCCCATTCCATAATTCAATAAAAATAATTATAGCATACTGTACAGACCATTTTAAACAATTCAATTTGATAATTCTTGAAACAAATTTTTGGCTATAAATACCACAATTAATCTATGTCTATTCAATATATATATATATATATATATATATATTTACTCAGAAATAAAATTTGGAAAGACCCTAAGTCTGCATATTACAAATAGTAAAAATCCAAATTTTAAAATGTAGAAAAAAGAAAAAAACATCACAATGCAAATTATAGCTATTACGACATTAAATAATAACAATATTAAACATAAACATTAATATTGAATTTAAAACTATAATTTTTTAATCATGCATTTGAGTAATAATCAATCAATATTTATTTTCTTTATAATTTCAGAGAAACATTTATCCTACTTTTACAGCATAAATATTTTCTTACAGGAATGAAATATAAAGTAAGAATTTTTTAAAAATCCCTTTCAAGGTGTTAAGTTTAATCATATTTTTTTGGGATAAAAGTATATTATTTTGATACCAGCATTTGCTAAACAAATGACATGTAAATGTTAACTTCAAGATACATATAATTTTCAAAATATTCTAGCCATAAATTATTCATTCATGCAGTATAGCACAAGGAAATAAAAAGGAGGAAAAAAAACCCTATTGAGGTCATAAAAAAAAACTGAAAATATTCTAAAACACGAATATTTCTAACAAATATGTATATTAGTTAAAAACATTTTTGAAGCACGAGTTTGGATAACAGAATTTGGAATTCTTACTCAAAACAGTTCATTAAGAAAATACTGAAATCAATTTATACAAAAAGTTCCTAACATCAAAAATACAACTATACTAAAATACACATAAACTTTATAATTTTCATTATAAAATTTAATTTCATTACAAAGTTCAATGATAAAAAGAGAACAATAATTATAACTGTTTTTCATAACCATTAGGTATTTTAAATACATATATTTAAAATATTAGAATTAAAATATTCTAGAGCTGTAACCCATAAACAACTATGAAATTATGATTTCATATTTCTAATTTTTCTCTGCTACACAAGATAAATAAATAATAATGTAAACCCATTCCATTAATGGAAAAAAAACATGCCTTGAATTGCAAAATTAATTGGGAATTATTTATATAAATAATACCATTTTTCTCCAATTTATTGCATTTATGCATCGCCAAACTGAGTGGGGGAATAAACTTTTACAGTCTTAAGAACATAAAAATATCTATCTAAAATGTAGAAATAATTAGTTATAATTATTGGAAATGAAATTCTTCTTATCACAATATTTTATACCTGCCATTGTAAAATATTAAATAAAAAAGTCAGCATGATGACATAGATTTATGACAAAATTTTCTATCAAGTTTTAAACATATCCTCTTTAACGAATGAAAAGACAACCTCATAATTTAAAGGATTACTTATACTCACATAATAACCATTTGGCGTAAATTTTTTCTCTGGTTGAGCATACGAAATTCTATTTTTTGGCTTAGAATCTACATGATTAGAATATACAATTTCACTCTCAGAATCCGTGGAATCAGATTCCATTCCTCCAGGTACAGTAGACATTTTGCTTTTTGAAAACTAATAAGACTTAATAATTTCCTTTTCGGTCGTGATGAGTCAACGTTCGAACTACAATGTTATTCGCTTTTTCACATTTAATGCAACCACTTGTTTAAATCTCCTCCACAGTCACTACACACGTCCGTAGCGCGAAAGTTGAGTATAAACAAAACAAAATGAAGGTTGTAGTGGTTACAGTTTATAATCACAAGAAACAATTTTTCTTTCTTCGCTTGCTTTCACTTACCTTTTTTTTTTTTTTTTTTTTTTTTTTGCTTTTTCCACAATATTATTTGATAGAAATATAAAAGAAAAGCTTTTGAGATGATGTGTTGAATCATTTGTGAGATCCTTAGTATCAAAATTTAAAGCTTCAAAATATACTGATGAGCATACACAGTAGTTAACAAAACAATATTTTTCAGATTTTACCACAAGATTTTATGTTCAATTCCAAAAATATTCTTATGCTGCTTCTCTTAATTTTATCCAAGACATGATTCTAACTACTCAATGAATTTATCTTGAATCATATGCTCTATTTTGTTCTCTAATTTGGAATCATTATTTCATCGTATCATTATAATGACGGATTCAATTCGATGCTCGACAATTTGAAGTACCAAAAAAATGTTATAGCGATAGATCAGTGGGGGGGGGGGGAATAATATTTTTGCACAATTTTTCAATACGAACAAACTTGCGACATGAATGTCGCTCTTCGATTCCATTTCAATAAAACCTTTGTCAGAATATTTTTAATTTGTTAAAAAGTTTATATCTTTTCGTGTCAAAGTAATTTTGCTTTTCTCTAGGTTTTGAAAATTATAATTCTGTATGATGCTGAGAAGAAATTAAAGCGTTGAAAAAATTGAACCCCAAACATTAAAAATAAAATATGTTTCTTAAAATATCAACTACCTCGTCACTCCCTAAATGGTAGCAAATAATGCTCTATAGATAGTCTAGCGAAGCTTTGAAATTTATTCATCTTTTGTTTTCTCTATCTTCTTTCTGAAACCTCTAATAAATCAACAATGATGGAGCAAAGAAATTGTTTATGGCTTAATTTATGATTATATTTCAAATCATAATTTAAACAAATTATAATTTCATTTTTTCATCAAAATTAAAGAATGTTTTTAAATAAAATTTTGGAAAAATGTTTTACATGTATTAAATTTTTTTAAAAAAAATTCGAAATACATTTTGTCAAATTTCGTGAACAATAATTTTTACGAATGTTACATAAAAATTCAATTTATAAACTATACAAAAATTCACATTTTTCAATGTGGATTTTTTTTGTTGTACATGAATGTATTAAAAATCTTGGCAGATCAAATGTTGCATTTTTTTTATAAAATATAAAATGAGATAAAATTTTAAGATCTTTCAATAAATCGGTGATCTCTCTGAATAAAAGAAATCATTGTCAGAATCGTCTACTTTCTATATGAAAAACATAATAAGCAAAATAAATGAAATTTGATGTACAATGTTCGCAGAAAAATAGGGAATTTCTATCAATCTTTGAGAGAAGGAAACATTTGGAAATAGAGAAAAGTCATTGCCATTTCAGAATTCTGTTAATCCCTCCCTTTCTTTTTTTAGAAAAATTATTTAAACTTTTAATTACTAAACTTTACTTTAATTACTTTTAACTACAAAATTGGATAAAGGCAAACAAATGTGGAGCTCAAAGCAATAAATAAGCTATTAATAGAGATAATTCGACTACATTCGAAAGTTACACAGAAGCTTATGTGGCAGGCAATTTATTTACAATTGAAGATAAAACGAATCGACAAGAACGTAATGAAAATGTATTAGATGATTGAGAGAAGTGCAACACACACACACAGAGAGAGAGAGATTTCGAATCTACATTTTGATTATTAATTGATAATATTTAAAGGTTTAATCTACTTCAGCGTTTTACTTTACATGTCAAAGGCATTTGGTCAAATACGCTTGCAAAGTAAAATGATGGTAATAATGTTATTTTCCTAAACGGTATCTCTTACATGTTGCTGACATAATTTAATTATCGATAGAAAAGCTTGTTGCCTCGTTAAAGTGCACAAAATTATAATCGTTGCCCACAGAAAATGTCGATTTTGTTTCATTTAAAGGCAATACTCGTATTCACCATTCAGTTATTTAAAAACAGCTTATATATATATATATATATATATATATATATATATATATTTATATATATATATATATATATATATATATATATATATATATATATATGAGCAGATCGTTCGTATTATTCTTATATACGAACTAAGTCATATCATATAATCAATACGATTTATCAAAAATGATAATAATATTGAAGACTAAGAATTAAGGGGAAATCAAGGGAATTAAAATTCATAATCTTGAGAAGGAAACAAAAGCGATTTTTTTTTAAATCTGATGAAAATTTTCTTAAATACACTGCTTGACAACTGCTGAGGAACAAATGATTTATCCAAAATTGTGTCTCAGACAACTGCTCAATCCAATTAAATTCAAGTTGAGAGGGCGTGAATGCCCAGGACTCGTTATCTGTACAAAAGAAATTGCATACAAGCCCATGATTCGTAGGAAAATTCATGCTGTTCGATGTTTGATCCACAGAAGTGAAGCATGTTATAAAAGTCTTTTCTCTGAAATTCTGTTTATTTCTTGCAATAATTAAGAGCAAAATGTCAGTAAGACATTATTTTGAGTGCCTATGATTGTATATTTGCAGTTGTACGACTGGAAGCAGGTCAAAGTATCATCACTGTAGTTGCTGCAATGGGTGTATCAAAAAATGTCATCTCGAGCTTAAAGAAGACCACTGAAGTTAGAAATGCTGAGCCAAAGCATGATGGGGCCGTGTTAGGAACACATCTTTAGAGAATCGCCACGTAGTCCTCGTAGCATAAAGGAACAAAAATTTAACTCCTGGCCAAATAACTGTAAACCTTGCAACCGGGAAGCACGTTTCTGCACGAACCATCTCAAGGCAATTAAATCAAATTGATTTGTATGTACGAAAGCCTGTTCGTTACATCCCGCTTCAACCAATAGTCGTGACACATTAGAATATGGGATATCCAAGATTGGTCTTGAGTGATGTAGTCAGATGAATCTCGTTTCAGTGTGACAAATGATCCTGATCACCAATAACTATGGAGAGAGCGTGGAACAAGTTGTGAACAACAATTTGTTAATGAACGCGATCGGCACGGCAGAGGCACGATGGTATAGGCAGGCATCCTGTAGCATGGCAGAACATCTCTTAACATCTTTGAATGAATAAGAGTTACGTCACAACAGTATTGAGGAGAAGCTATTCTGGATCTTTTTCATCCTTTTAGGGATGCTGTAGGTTCAGACTTTTTATTTATGGATGATGATGTTCGGTCACACAGAACTTTTGAAATATTGGACACACTGAAAAGTGAAAATCTTGCCCGCATGCACAGGTATGCTTATTCTCCCGACCTAAATCCCATTTAACGTGCCTGGCATGCACTTAGCAGAAGTGTTTCATAAAAATACCTCCCACCCCTGACAGTGCAAGAACTCAAAATTGCCTTGAGAGAGGAGTGGGACATATCCCCAAGGAACTCTTTGATAGTTTAGTGGACAGCATGGAGAACAGATACAGAATGTGCATTAGTGTCCGTAGTCATCATACATTTTACAAAGATATTCATGGCTGCATCATTTTAATCTGAAGATCAATTTTTCGGGGATGTTTGGAAATCATCCAAAGATTATCTTTTTTATTTTTAAAATTTTCATTCTTCGATCTGTTGATATCTGCACCACTTTGCATTATAATAATAAAAGCACATCCTCCCTACTACTACTAAATATGAACTTAATTTCATTTGTTCAATCGTTGTCTATACTAACTTATTCTGAAAAACATTGTTCCTTAACAACTGTCAAACAGTGTATATCGTTTCAAAAATAAATATCCGTTTTATTGCCTTAAAAAGGCAATAACTTTTCGAATTGTATATGCCCCACTTGATCCAACAACTTAGAAATAGCAGATGAATTTTCGGTTAGTGCTCTTTACCCGTTAACGCCCAAATAATTTTTAAATCGAAATTTTTGAAAAATATTTTTAAATTACATTTCATATATCATAAATAGAGTAATTATGTTGTATCCCTTTTCCGTAATCAGCAACTGAGATAATAGGTATCTATAAATAGATCGCTGGGAGCTTATGGTAGTGAAATACCAAGTAACTTTCATGTGGTTTTATATTCAAAAAAATTATAAATTTAGGGGGGAAATGAAACTTTTGTGAATTTAAAAACAATTATTTAGATTTAAAAGAAAAAATATTATTTTACTGATCTAAACTTACTTAGTTAAATTTTTATACAGCCAATTTGTAAAAGTTAAGTGTGATATAATGGAAAACATTTCAGCAAAGGGTTACATTACATTTTGTATAAAACGTAGGATGTCTACCCTTACATTTTTGAAACTGGCCTTTTCTTTGGTTTTGTCTTTTTCCTATAACATGGTCTTTTCTATCTAAACTCGCAGAGTCTATTACGTTTGAACTTGATAACATCATCAGAGGTCTTCCAATGATTTTCTTAGAACTTGTTCCCCGTTTGAGGTACGCAAAGGCGATATATCTTCTGATGCCTCTTATACTTTTCGCAATTTGTTAAATTGAATAGAATATACGTATTTACGATAGCCATGTCGATAACTCTAGTAAAAATTAGCCAGTACCATTTTTTGCCACGGATCTGAATTGTGTGTTTTTCTAAGAGCCAGTCATGCTGGTCGACTCCACCCATATTTTTGTTATACTGTTGAATAGTATTAGGTTGCAAAATTTGGGATGTTTCTTTCAAAAATTTTTGATGTCTTGAATCTTGGATTAAAGGCTCCATGTAATCAAAGTTTGCCGTTGTTATTACATACTTGTTATCTATCCATTTAACTATAGTTACTTCATTATTTTCGTAGAAAAAGTAGTTATAAGGACCACGATTTTTTTCTTTCTAATATCTTATCAGGCATTAAAGGGCAGGAAACTGTTCTATTGTTTCTAATTGTGCCAGTGGCTTTGAATCCTTTGTTTTTAATTCGACCAGCAGATCATAAGAATTTAAAAAATTGTCAAAAAAGATGATGAGGCTGTTAGGATCAGTTACTGGTTGTAGCATCATACTCTATTTCCTTAGAAAACAAATATTCTAACGCCTCTTCGGTGGTGTGAAACACTTTACGCCATGGCATTCTGGAACAAATGAAATGGGAAAAACATGATATTAGTTACCACTAACGCCCAGCGATCTATTTATAGATCAGGATGTTCAAACTTACATTTTAATAATAAAAACAGTT